>BPLQ01002084.1:0-18471 GCA_021605075.1 Caerostris darwini
AATGAATAATTTATTTGTCGAATTTTCAAAAGTGTACCCTCAAAACCAAAAGGATGTCGAAAATTTCTTGTCGATTACGACTCTGTCATAAAAAATGAATAATTTATTTGTCGAATTTTCAAAAGTGTACCCTCAAAACCAAAAGGATGTCGAAAAATTTCTTGTCGATTACGACTCTGTCATAAAAATGAATAATTTATTTGTCGAATTTTCAAAAAGTGTACCCTCAAAACCAAAAGGATGTCGAAAATTTCTTGTCGATTACGACTCTGTCGAATAATTTATTTGTCGATTTTCAAAAGTGTACCCTCAAAAACCAAAAAGGATGTCGAAAATTTCTTGTCGATTCATCAAAAATGAATAATTTATTTGTCGAATTTTCAAAAGTGTACCCTCAATGTCAAATGGATCTCGAAACTTTCTTGTCGACTGCGAGTAAATTTTAAAAAAAAATTTAATTAAAAAAATAATAATAATAAAATTTAAAGAGTAATAAAATTAAAAAACATTCAAAACTATTGCATAATTTTAAATAAATAAATGAAACTAATATAATTATGAACCCATTTATTTTTTAATAAATGCACTGGGTTTTTCCCCCTGTATTATACCATTCAATTCACTAGTTCTTGTTTTAGGAAATTCGCTTGATCTATGCATTTAAATTATGCATATTTTATCGAAATGTTTTCTATTTCTTTTGTCAATGTTTTTTTGTTTTTTTTATTCTTTTTGTAAATGCCTCTCAAATCCTTCCGCGAAATGATTACGCCTAATATAAACACCGCCGAATAAAAACTATTCCATTTCCTGCTGACTCATCAAACGTTCCAAACACGGGTGGGAGTGTCTGAGTTCGTCTTTGAGATAGCTTTTTGAAGACGATTTAATTACTTGACTCATACTGGTCAATCGAGACATAGGCTCAACAAAAAATTTTAGAGTTATTCTGTGTTAACCTCAAAATAAGTCATGCATTTAGAAGTTGCAATGCGGTTTTATAATTATTGATGTAGCAATTTTTAATTTCCACAGAGGTACTGACACATATGGGTTTTAAAAAAAAATTGTTCTTTTTCTAACTTAAGCGACGAGACATGGCGTTTCCCAGTAACAAGAAATATACATTTTTATTTTCGATAAATTTTATTAAGAAAAAAATTTGAGATTTTAAATGACTCTCCTTAAATAATATGAATGTACTAAATATTATTAAATTTAGTATTCTT
This sequence comes from Caerostris darwini, assembly GCA_021605075.1. Taxonomy (NCBI): domain Eukaryota; kingdom Metazoa; phylum Arthropoda; class Arachnida; order Araneae; family Araneidae; genus Caerostris; species Caerostris darwini. The sequence continues at coordinate 1,230 of BPLQ01002084.1, forward strand.
TCTTATTTAAGAATTTATTTCCTCTTTTATTCTGTTCTGGCCTTTGGTGCCACAAGTTTCAAGTTTGATTCCTCACTGTGGCATGGATATTTGTAAGTGGTTCAAAATCCACGTAAACTGTAGGACCCGGTCTAATTAGCCTAAAGTGTGCACAAAAAGGCAGCAGAGCGAGAAACCATAACTCTATAAAAATAAATTGGAAACTAATACTGTAAATTTTCTTTAATAAGATCATTTCTGTTTACCCTTCTTCCTTATTTTTTTTTACAATAACTTAATGAATGGCGCCAGATAGTTTTTAAGACGGACACCATCTAATGGCAGGAAGATATGATGGAAATAAAAAATAATATTTCTATTTAATTAAAAATAATTAATTAATTATTTTTTTTTTTGTAATTTTGGCAACGAATTTTTGAAACGAAAGGATAAATTGTGCCCATGCCCGACTCGAGGCTCAATGACAAGTCTTAGAGTGGCGGTTCAATCCGCTGACGGCTTTGTTGCAGACACTGTTTCAAAAAAGAGGAGACTCGATGGCGTTTGGGGTGTTCAACATCTTGTCTCATTAGTCGGACTACCCGGTGGACGTTTCCGGTTTTTCTCCCATACGATACGCACATGGGGGGCAGTTTCCCCTAAAAGTCTCCCGGAAAGCACTACTCTCCTTCTGCAGAGTCACGGAGCCAAGTCAGACTTCTATCTACGGGTGCTCCATCACAACAGAAGCTGCCCCTCCCCTTTTCCTCCCTCCATGGTATCACACGGGTTCTTAGACTTGGTCTAGATGTTGTTGTCTGCCGAGTGGGATAAGAAAAAAAAAATTTTTACCCATTCCCGGCGTAAACACAGGTGTTTTCGATTCAGCTTGATATGAAATTTTGGTAAAGTTTCCAACATCAGAAGCTCAGAGAATTCTAAGCTGTAGGCTGTAATTGCTGAAGTTATATTAAACTTATATGTTTCTAATGGGTGCGACAATGTCAAATTCTAAACTATGATTTTTCCCCCATAAAATGTGTTGTGATTTGTATTGCATAAAGTTAGTAAAAAGCAATTTGTGAATAAAAAAAAAATTCAATATATACATAGTTGTTTTAATGCAGCTGGCAATACAGAGACAGTTAATCTTCATGCTATAAGCGAAGGCTGCACCGCTGTTACTCACTTAACACTATATAGGGGTCACGTGTAGCTTGAAGATAGGCTAAGGACGCGAGTGACACAACCGCCACAACGCTCTACGATCCTATTAGACTGGGACCTAAAGGTGTAAAGTGGATTCCGAACCATTACAAACATCCATGGCACAGCCAGGACTCGAATCCTAAACCTGTGACACTGAGTACTAGTTACTCGGCCATTCAGGCCCATATTTGAATATTAATGTAATTACTAAACTTAAATTAAATGATAATTTATTTATGATCTTATCGTCGTTGAATTAATAATATCGTCTGAAGAACAGTACTTTATATGAAAGTTAATTTAATTTATCGCTGATGTGCTATATTCATACACATTTTAGACCAAAATGAAGGTTTAAAATATTAAATAGCAACATATTAAATAACAACTGATAACCAGTTTAAAAAGGAAAAATATTTAAGCAAGTGTTAGTTTCGTATGGTGATTTGAATATTAATGTAATTACTAAACTTAATAATTAAATGATTATTTATTAATGATTTTATCGTCATTGAATTAAAAATATCTTCCGAGGATCAGTACTTTTACGAATAATTTAATTTATCGCTCATTTATATTACATTCATACACATTTTAGACCAAAATATAGGTTATCTATATTAAATAATAAATGATAATCAGTTTAAAAAAATAAAATATTTAAACATGTGTTAGTTTTTTCTGGTAATTTGAATATTAACGTAACAACTAACTTTAATTATTAAATGATAATTCATTAATGATCTTTATCATTGTTGATTTAATTTTTTCAAAAATATCGTACTTTACATGAAGGTTAATTTAATTTATCGCTGATATATTATATTCATACACATTGTTAGGCTTAAATGAAAGTAAACCTTATTAATAATAAATGATAATTAGCTTAACCGAAACTTGTTGTACCGAGCGCCAAAGCATATATATACACTGAAGTGACAAAAGTCATGGGATAGCAATATGCAAATTTTCAGACGGCAGTAGCATCGCGTAGAACAGATATAAATGCGCAGTGCTTTTGCAGAGCTTTCATTTCTGTTCAAGTTATTCATGTGAAGAGGTTTTGACGTGATGATGACCGCACGACGGGAATTAACAGACTTTGAACGCGGAATCTTAGTTGGAGCTAGACGCATGGGTCATGCCATTTCGGAAATCGTTAGGGAATTCAACATTCCCAGATCCACTGTGCCAAGAGTGTGCCGAGAGTATGAAATTTCAGGCATAACATCCCACCATGGACAGCGCAGGGGTCGACCGCCTGCACTTAACGACCGAGACCGGCGACGTCTGCAAAGAGTCGTAAATTCTAACAGACAAGCAACACTGCGTCAAATAACCGCAGAAATCAATGTGGGACGTACAAGGGACTTGTGTGTTACTTGGGCTATTCCAGCAGCAGACCGACTCGAGTGCCTTTACTGACAGAACGACATCGCTTACAGCGACTCTCGTGGGCACGTGAGCATATCGGTTGGTCCCTAGATGAATGGAAAACCGTGGCCTGGTCCGATGAGTCACGATTTCAGTTGGTCAGAGCTGATGGTAGGGATCGAGTGTGGCGCAGACCTCACGAAGCCATGGACCCAAACTGTCAGCAAGGCACTGTTCAAGCTGGTGGTGGCTCCGTAATGGTGTGGGCTGTTTTTCATGGCATGGACTTGGTCCTTTGGTGCGACTGGACCGAACATTGACTGGAAATGCTTATGTTCAGCTACTTGGAGATCACTTGCAGCCATTCATGGACTTCATGTACCCAAACAACGATGGGATTTTTATGGATGACAATGCGCCATGTCACCGGGCCACAACTGTTCGTGATTGGTTTGAAGAACATTCTGGACAATTCCAACGAATGATCTGGCCACCTAGCTCGCCCGACATGAATCCCATCGAGCATTTATGGGACATCATCGAGAGGTCTGTTCGTGCCCAAAATCCTGCACCATCAACGCTTTCACAATTATGGACGTCTATCGAGACAGCATGGCTCAATATTCCTGCAGAAGACTTCCAACGACTTGTTGAGTCCATGCCACGTGGAGTTGCTGCACTTCGCCGGGCGAAAGGAGGGCCGACACGATATTAAGAGGTATCCCATGATTTTTGTCACTTCAGTGTATATATATATATATAAGTTTATGTTTACGATAAAAGTTTAAAATTCTGATATTTATGAAATCATTTGAAAAGTTCCAACTACCTCAATTGCATCAAAATATGAACTTAACCTACATATTTATTCCTGTTATCGAGAAAAGGAGTAGGAAGTTCTTCTAGTTTCCGTTTGATTGCAGTTTTATCATATCCACATCCCTAAGAAGGACTTTTTCATTTGATTAATCGATAACATTCAACTCCATCGCTAAACAGATCGATTTTCATATCGAATACCTTCTTCCAACGTAGAACTCAATTGATTAACTTAAACTTCGACATCTTTCTAGATCGAAACGAATTCTTTTCTAGCTCGTTGTGGGGATAAAAGTATTCTCTTTAAGTGAATAAGTCAATGTCATTTACGGTGTAAGTCAAGGTCATTTAGGTACTTGGCTTTTATTGAAGAAGATGTTGTCTGTACATGTAGGTATGGTGACAGTAATCCTGACACATTAAATGTAATTCTACTGTCATGTCATAATAGTTCAATAAATCTTTTTTAGAATAAATCAGGTTTTTTCTTATAGGTTCAAGGTAAAATAGTAATAGCTCAACGCATTTTCTACAAAAGCATTCATTATTATTGCTTATAACAAAATTTATTTACAATAAAATTTTAGTAGTCTTTTGAAGAAACTACTCAAAATCATAAAGTTGTGTGTTGTGACTAATCCTCAGTGTCCTGCAGTGCGGGATGGATATTCCATGAGTAATCTACTCATGGATGGAGGAAAAGGGGGCAGCTTTTGTTGTGATGGAGCACTCGTAGGTAGAAGTCTGACTTAGCTCCGAGTTGCTAAAGGAGTGTAGGGCCTTCAGGGAGGACTTTTAGGGGGAACTACCCCGCATTTGCGTATTTTACGGGTTTGTGGCTCTACGGTGATTTTGTACACACTTTAGGCTAATTAAAAAGAGACCTACAGTTTGACGTGATTCCAAACCACTCACAAACATCCATGTCTCTGCCAGGATTCGAACCAGAAACTAGTGGTACTGAAGTCCAGAGTGCTAACCAATTAGCCATCAGGTTGGACGTATGGGAGAAAACCGGAAAAAACTCCCACCAGATAGTCCGAATCACGAAGTTAAATATTACAAATGCCATCGAGACTCCTCGTTTTTTGAAACAATGTCTACAATAATGCCTCAGCCCTAATATGCTCAAGGGCCTGAATGTCTAATTCTCCGACGTTCGGTGTCGCAGGTTTCGGGTGCCATGGTTGTTTGTAGTGGTTCTATATCCACTTTAAGCCGCCAGGTCCTGGTCTCCTATGACTGTAGAGCATCACAGAGCCCAATCACCCACATCAATCCCAAACTGTATAGGGGCAACTCAGCTCTAGACACAGTGATGTAGTATGATGTAGTAGTAGTAGTCTGGCTAACGAGGCAAAATACTGGACATCCAAAAGCCATCGAGTCTCCTCGTTTTGAAACAGTGTTTACAACAATGCCGCCGGCGGATTATACTTCAACCCTTATGCTGACCAATGGCGCACGTTACCACAGGGTCATAAAGTTGTAATGGAGATTATTACATATTTAAATTGTTCAAATCTTGCTTAAAGTGAAAAACTTTTATTAAAAATATTATTTATGTTTTACAAAGAGATCGCTTTTTTAAAGTCAAACTAAAGCATCATACATTTTTCAAATATGGACTGATACAATAAATATAAATTTATACGACATTTTAAATGGATCTAGGGAGAGGAAGCTGTCTTCTATGAATCTTTTATGAATCACGAGGAATCTCTGTGGCACTGATTTGACTTGTATTTAAGGTAGAACTATTATTTAATATTTTGTAAATCTTTATATATTTTAAACCGAATATATTGATAATGATTCCATGAAATTTTTTTGTTCTAATGCAGCTGGCAAACACTTAAGCAGTTGTCTTTGATGCCTTAAGGCAAGTGCTGCACATACGTTATTCACTTAGCACTACCCATGGGGCGCGTGTAGCTTGAAGATAAATTACGGATGCGGCGTAATATGTGGGCTGAAAAGTTCATAGGCTGACACATAGATGGCGCTATTAGTATTAAATCCATATGATTTTTAGTCATCCCTAACCTTCAAAAGACACGTGTATAAATTTGACAGCTGTTGCACTATTAGTATGTGAGTAAAAAAATGCTATTGAAGCCAAGGCTCGGCTTGATAAACATTATTCGGACTTTGTACCAGAAAAATCAACCGTAGAGAAGTGGTTTGCTAAATTTAAACGAGGCGAAATGAGCCCCGAGGACGATGCATGCAGTGGACGCCCCAAAGAGGCTATTACTGACGAAAACATCCAAAAAGTCCACAAAGTAATTTCTGACAACCGTAAAGTGAAGTTGATTGAGATAGCTGAGACATCAGAGGAACGTGTTGGACATATCGTGAATGAATATTTGGATATGCGAAAGCTCTGTTCAAAGTGGGTGCCGCGGGAGCTCACAATCGTCCCAAAACAACAACGAATGGATGATTCTAAGCAGTGTTTGGAGCTGTTCAATCGTAATAAACCCGAATTTTGGCATCGATATGTGATAATGGATGAAACATGGCTCCATCTTTTCACACCGGAGTCCAATCGACAGTCAGCCGAGTGGACTGCACGTGATGAACGCTACAAATGCTATAACTTCACGAAAAATGCTTAAACTCACATACTAATAGTGCAACATCTGTCAAATATACACACGTGTCTTTTGAAGGTTAGGGCTAACTAAAAATCATATGGATTTAATACTAGTAGCACCATGTATGTGTCAGCCTATGAACTTTTCCGCCCACATGTTAACAGTACCCCCGCAACTCTGTTAGACCGGGACCTACGGTTTAAAGAGGATTCCGAACACTACAAACACCCACAGCACTGCCAGGACTCGAACCCGAAACCTGTGGGACCGAGCGTTCGAGCGCTAGCCACTCGCCCATTCAGGCCCCGATTCTATGAAATAAATACTATTAATTACCACTAAATTAAAAAAGACTATATGCAGTCTAACATAAAAAAGTAACATATAAAATAACAAAAGATATAAAACATCAGATATATAAATTATAATAATAACATAAGATATAAAATCATATCAATTACCATAAATTTTAACCTTTTTTCAAGATATCTCTACTTTTAGGAGTAAAAAAAGCTTATAAATTTTCATACATATCATAAAGCCAATAATAATGGAGGTATCGGAAAAGATTTAATAAAAATGATTAACGATTTAAAAAAAGACGACTTTTATGCTTTATAAAAAAGTCAACGTTCTGAAATCAGACTAAGGCATTATTAATATTTTAAAGTATTGTCTGGCACAATAAATATTAATCTAATTCAACAGCTTAATTCGCTTTTACATCAAAACTATTATTTAAATTTTTTAAAAACCTTTGACCATAAAAAAATCGCAAATAATTGCAATAAATTGAATGGCTTAGTTTAAACCGAACATATTGATAATGATTCTATGAAATAAATGTTATTGTTACTCAAATGTAATTTTAAACGTTACTCTAAATTTAAAAAGACTATATGCAGTCTAAATAACAGAGACAAAAAAAATAACATAAAATAACGTAAGATATATAACTTACTACAATAACATAAGATAAGTTATATAATAACATGAGATATATCAAAATCATATCAATTACTATAAATTTTAATCTTTTTTCAAAATATCTCTACTTTTAGATGTAAAACAACTTGTAAATATTCGTACATATCATGAGGTTAATAATAATGGCGATAATGAAAAAGATTAATGATTAACGATTTTAATTAAAACAACTTCCATGCTTTATACAAAGGTCAACGTTCTAAAGTCAGACAAAGGCATTATTAATTTTTCAAGCATTGTCTTACACAAATATAAATCTAATGAAACAGCTTAATGCGCATTTATGTCAAAACTATTATTTAATATTTTATAAAATTTTGATCATAAAAAATTCGCACATACTTTTAATAAATCGAATTCATCGTTTCAAACCAAACATATTGATAATGATTATATGAAATATATGTTATTATATTTAATTATTTTCAATAATATATATATATATATAACAGGTCGGCTGATATTTTCGTAAGCTGATGGCTTTACTAGTATTAAATCCATATGATTTTTAGTTATCCCTAACCTTCAAAAGACACGTGTATAAATTTGACAGCTGTTGCACTGTTAGTATGAGAGTTAATAGCATTTTTAGTGAAGTTATAGCATTTTTAGTGTTCATCACGTGCGGTAGACTCGGCTGACTGTCGATTGGACTCCGGTCTGAAATGATGAAGCCGTGTTTTATCCATTGTCACATATCGACGCTAAAATTCGGGTTTATTACGATTGAACAGCTCCAAACACTGCTTGGAATCATCCATTCGTTGTTGTTTTGGGTCGATTGTGAGCTCTGTGCGGCACCCACTTTGAACAGAGCTTTCGCATATCCAAATATTCATTCACGATATGTCCAACACGTTCCTTTGATATCTTTAGGGTCTCAGCTATCTCAATCAACTTCACTTTACGGTAATCAGACATAATTTTGTGAACTTTTTTGATGTTTTCGTCGGTAACAGCCTCTTTGGGGCGTCCACTGCGTGCATCGTCCTCGGTGCCCATTTCGCCTCGTTTAAATTTAGCAAACCACTTCTCTACGGTTGATTTTCCTGGTGCAAAGTCCGAATAATTTTTATCCAGCCAAGCCTTGGCTTCAATAGTATTTTTTTTTTCGCCAAAAAGCAATGCTTTATTAACACCACGAAATTCCTTTTTATTCATTTTTACAAACGAACAAAAGTTGCTTCACTAAAAATGCTATAACTCACATACTAATAGTGCAACAGCTGTCAAATTGATACACGTGTCTTTTGAATGTTAGGGATAACTAAAAATCATATGGATTTAATACTAGTAGCGCCATCTATGTGTCAGCCTACGAACTTTTCAGTCCACCTGTATATATATATATATATATATATGTATATATAAATTCTATATAAATTGCAAAAGCGTGGAAAACTGGATAATTATTTTTTTCAGAATCCTGTTGTATAGTATTTTTTCTGATATATCATCGTATTATTTCCTAGTTGTGTTTGTTTAAAGATGCAAATATCCTTTACGTAAATTGCAACAGACTGTTTGTAGAACGCAATGTTTGCTTTCCTCGAATAAGATCCTTTATTGTGAAACCGCAAATGTTGATACTTTACAGGGGTAATTCCCAATTCTCGATAGCGAAATCCTTTTTTTAAAAAAATAAACAGCTTATTTAGGACATTTGATAACCAAAAATCGAAATTGTCAGTTCTTCATTGTATTTTAGAACCTTTTTAAAAATCTGTTATTTACTCAATGTCTAGTGTGTGTTTAATGGTGTTTACGTTGAAATGTAAGCAGTGTTTAAAGAAAGAAAGAAAAAAAAAAAAAAAAAAAAAAGAGAGCAAAAGGGGAAAAAAATATATAAAAAATATGTCTTAAAAAAAAAAAATTCTGAAATCTGCTCAGCAAATTTCAACTTACCATGTGAGAACATTCGAGAACGGATGAATAAACCCAGGAATATGCCAATGTTTAATAATACACGAGATATATGAAGCAATTGATTGGAATGCTACGAGAATGGCCAAATTCAAACAGCTACATGAATATAGCAATGTTGAATAGATCAAAAACTTCAATAGCCAAAAATTCATTCAATACCCAAAATAATATATTTTTTTGAAAATAATAAATAATATCAAAGTTTCAAAATTCTAGTCATAAATGAAGAATGAAGTATTCCCAATTCTACAAGAAACACTATAACATTCAATACCCAAGAGAATGTATCAAAGTTTGAATATTCTAGGCATAAATGAAGAATGATGTATTCCGAATATAATAAGAAGCACCATACAGCTCAATAGGCACCAGAAAATGCCAAAAGGGATAAATATGAAACTTCAAGAGGACGGAATTGATCAACGTACTACGAGTACTTATAGCCATGAGAAATACAAATGTTTAAAATCCCAAGCCAAAACATGAAAAGTGCTTCAAAGAGTTGAGGGGCCCAAAGTACCATTTTCCGCCAAAATTTGCAATGGAGTTTTATTTGCTTGGTCCTCTTTTTCAGTTAATGTCAAGGGCCCCTAACCAGGACAACATCATGTTCAAGCATGATAATAAATTAAAATAATCAGAGGGACACGTTCCCACTGATGTACAGCAATCAAGCAATTAAATAGTAATTTTAATTTAATAGCTGCAGAGGGAAAAAAATTCATTTTCGAATAATTACTCAAAATAAGAAATTTGCATTTGATTAATATTTTTAATGTACCTTTTTTTTTTCAATTCCTTCTATTAGCTCACACTCTCCCTATATATATCCGGTTCAGATTTTCAACCGTTCATAAAACACTTTGTATTCCTCCACTCAAGTTCAAATACATTTTTTTTTAACTTGTAGCGGATGACACCGGCTGTTAATACAGATTTTTCAAATATTGATTCATTATTTAAATTTAATTCATTAATTTTAGTTTTTTTTTACATTTAAGTTGCACATGTCTAATACTAGATGGCGCCAGAAGTAAAAGCAAAATTTGAATTTTATTTGTAAAGGACTTTTCTGCAATAGAGTAAAAAAAAAAGTAGGAATTGACTTAAGAACATTTTTTTTTATATTGCTTGTTTTTTCATTTAGTTTCTCAAGTTTTTCTTTTTTTTTTCACTTTAAATATTTTTAAGATGCGGGAATTTCAACACGATTTAAGAAGATCGAATCAAAAATTATTAACCGAAAGGAAAAAAATAGTAATAAATAAATAAAATGAAATAAATAAATTTAAATAATCGGCTCAGACGATATACAGGTTACCCATTTAAAATTTAATGCAAGAACAAAACGTATACGAACAATTAAAAAAAATAATAAATTAATAGTTTAAAAAAACTAAAAAAACACGCTTTTAGAGTTAATCAAACTAAAAAGTAAAAAATACTGACGAGAAAATTAATTTCACTGTTCTAAAAGCGTGGGGTGCTTTGTATGACATTTTTAAATTAACTCTGCATTTCGGAATGAAACTAGTGAAAAATTACAACGATTGATATCGAGCACCCCACGCTTTTACAACACTGACATTAATTTTCTCATCAGTATTTTTCACTTTTTAGTTTTATTAACTCTAAAAGCGTGTTTTTTTAAACTATTAATTTATTTTTTACTTTTTAGTTTGATTAACACTAAAAGCGTGTTTTTGTAGTTTTTTTAAACTATTAATTTATTTTTTACTTTTTAGTTTGATTAACTCTAAAAGCGTGTTTTTTAAACTATAATATTTAAATGAGGTCCCGGTACGGATGACGGGAACTATAGTTCTTACAATAATTTAATTGTGAGTAAAACAAAGGCTAAATGCGAATAGGTCGAGCCAGCCAGGACTCGAACAGGGAATCTCCTGATCCGTAGTCAAACGAGTTATCCGTTGTGCCGCTGTCCCATGTAAATTTGAATGTCTTTACTGAATACTTTCATTCTGCATGGGTTAAATGGCTCTTCATAAGTTGAAATAAAATCACTCATCCTGGCGATCCTAATCATGATGAGATAATAAACATATCAAAATATTTTATTGTCGTCGGTCCTTGATAAGTCTACAACGTTTGAATTAATTCTGATCGCTTAAAGTAGGGCAAAATCGAGCCCAAAGAGTCAGTTACAAACAAACATACAGGTGAAACTAATAAAAGCGTATTAAAAAAACAATAGAATTCCAAAAGATATTCCTTTTTAAAAAAATATCGTTGACACTTTGAAATAAAATCATCTTTGCTTTCACCAGACGATCTTTAACATAAAGTGATTCTTTTAAAAGGTATTTATTGGGTCTTCAAGAAAGTAATTTCGGTTTTCGCGTATGCTTTTAAATGGTGAAAACTGAAAAAACTTTATTTGCCGACCCAATAAATACGTTTTGTATGAGTTTTAGCATAGAATTTGTTCTATATATGGACCAATATATCTGAAAGCGAGATGCAATTAATCTTGTCGTGACATTTGTTGCATTTGAAAGGCTAAAAGCGTCATTACTTAAAAACTACTCCAATTAATGGGTTTTTTTAATGAAAAATTCTCCCTGCCGTCTTAGGATAAAGGAGATTTTGATTTATTGAAGTCGTTTGAAATAATTTTTGACATTAATGTTCCGTCGATAGTTTTGACAATTTTTAAGATATCGAAATAAACGAGACGTCGTTTAAAATGAAGTTTAAACATTAAAGTAATTTGAATAAACATTATAAAACATTTATTTTCGCATGCAAACAAGTTTATAAGGCATATGACGATTAAAAACAATTTACATAATTGGTTGTAAGGATTCGAAAAATGAAGGTTCCTATATTACAGTTAGCTTAGAGAACTTTTTCGGAAGCCCTGAACCATTTCACTTCCAATAGACTATTATATTTAAGTCTTTATCTTAGTTACATATTTTCTACCTTAATTGCTTCTCTCACCTAGTTCAGTCAACCCTTCTTTGGTAGACTTGCCCCTGCCACTGCAAGCGATGAAGGTCATTTAGGTACTAAAACACCCAATCAGGAGCCCACGTGGATGCATCATCATCAGCAATTAAAGAATCCTGAATGCGTAGGTGCACGAAATGGCCAATACCTTTTCTGTCATCGCTTGGGTGATTAAGAAGACGAATTCCAGAAGCATTACAAGATGAAATTTAATATAATGATGATGATAATATACAGGGTGATTATAATTAAAGACCCACTTTCAAAATGCTGTAAAAAAGAACCACAATGAGTTCACATTTGAACTGAAGATACTTGAAGAAGGGGAAAACGGTATGGTATCAAAAAAAGTTCAACCGTTTTTTCCATCCTATTTGGTATGACTTTTGGCCGTGATGGATAGGCTTTCCACTAACAGTGTCACAACTGTTGAATGACTTGGAAGTCATTTTTCCCGTCAAAAAACCGAAACAATCAAGCACATTGAATACTACAGTTGGTTTAATGTGCAACTCGTGCCAAATACGTTATAATATCGATTCAAAATATCATTGGTAGCCCAATTTACTTTCTTTATGCCGCTTACAGCGCCATCTATTAATACGCTTTGTAACTTTCTTTGATGCCGTTCGTTTCTCCCTTCTTCAAGTATCTTCAGTTCAAATCTGAACTCATTGTACGAGTGGTTCTCTTTTTACAGCATTTTGAAAATGGGACTTTAATTATAATTACCCACTTCTTCATGGAATCTTTTTTTTTTTGTATGTGTATCCTTTGCGTCTACCACGAACAACCCAGGAAAGGACGATGAAATAAAGGATAATGATTTTCGGGAAGACTTTTAGGGATTCGGTTTGGTTTGTCCTTCTACGGACATTTTTTTGCTCACTTTAGGCAAATTAGACAGGGACTTACAGTTTAACATGTATGTTGAATCACCAGCAAACATCCATGCCGCCGCCGAGACTTGCACCTGAAGCCTGTGATACCAAAGGCCAGAGCGCTATCCAATTGGTGCGGGACGGACATCCAATGAGTAGTCAACTCATACATGGAGAGACAGGGGGCAGCTTCTGTTGTGATGGAGCACCCGTAAGTAGAAATCTGACTTGGCTCCGAGTCGCTGAAGAACAAGGGCAGTGACTTCCAGGAGGACTTTTAGGTGGAACTTCCCCGCATTTGCGTATCGTCTGGGAGAAATCCCAGAAAACTCCCACTAGGCAAACTCCCGAGGCAAGATGCTGAATATCCCAAACGCTATCGCGACTCCTCGTTTTTTAAAACAGTGTCTACAATAAAACCGCCAGAGGATTGAACCTCCACCCTAATGGTAAATTATTACAGGATTATTACTACAGAATTATTGGCAAATTTCGATTCAGGAGATGTGGTTTTTTTTTACAGGATAGGGTTTTCAGCCCTACGCCCAACACCCATATTTGACCGGGACCTACGGTTTAAAGTGGATTCCTAACCACTACAAACATCTTGGTACCTCCGGTATTCGAACCCGAAACCTGCGGTATCGAGCGCAGACTGCTAGTCACTCGGCAATCAGGCTCGTAACATTACATGCAGAAAATGGAATGGGTCTTTACCTAGCATAGCTTAACTTTCGTGTATCGGAAAAGTAATTGTGTTCGACTAGCATTGCGTTTTCGCAATGTTCTGTAATTCGCGTAAAAATAAATATATTTTTTCCGTTTTCACTTTCGTCCTTTTCATTAAATTCCCGTCATTCCTCATTTTCACTTTAACTGCCTTCTCTAGATTCATTTCAATCCCCATTTTCACTTTGCTACTTGATGGCCCAATTGGCTAGCGCTCTGGCCTTTAGTATCACAGGCTTCAAGTTCGAATCCTGGAAGTGGCATGGATATTTCGTTAGTGATTCGGAATCCACTTCAAACTGTAGGTCTCGGTCTAATTAACCCAAAGTGTGCACAAAATGACAGAAGAACGACAAACCAAACCAAACCATTTTCACTTTAGTTTCCTTCATTCACTTTAGCTCCCTTCATTCATTTTCGTTCCCATCATTAAATTCAAAAAATTAAATTCTATTCATTTTTTTTTTCAAAGTAAGAACAGTTTGTTATTTAATAAGTTAATCATCAACTACAAACAGTGAAAAAAAATAATTATATATATATTTAAAGTGATAAACTATTATGACATGATTATCTCAGATATTCTTCAAACAATTCAGTACGATGAAGCAACAACAACAACAACAAACAATCAACAACAATTTAGCTCAAACAATTCAGTGAATCGATAAAATGAATCAATCAAAGAATCAAACGAATTGAATGTTTCGAAACACAAAGTCAAGGATAATAAGAGGAAGGGACTTACCATGTACACCCACGATGCATCACTGATTTTACTCTCCCGCTTCGACTTTTGGGATGAAGTTGTCCTGAAGAGCGACATGATTCACGGAGGGTGGATGGAGTGACAGCAACTGAAGACAGCCAGCCGGAACTCGTTAAATAAGGAAGAATGCGCTCATATCCGACGTCCTCATCGAACGCAGGTTGCTTTTTTCGTGTGACGCACTATTTCCGGTCTTCATTTCAGGAATCCAAACACTCAGGCGATTGGTTAGAATTGAATATTGTTTTTTTTCAATTCCTTCTATTAACTCACACTCTCCCTATATATACCTTGATCAAATTTTCAATCGTTCATAAAACACTTTTTATTCATCCACTCGAGTTCAAATGCAATTTTTTTTTAACTTGTAGTGGATGACACTGGATGTTAATACAGTTTTTTTCAAATATTAATTCATTCATTAAATTTAATTAATTAATTTTATTTATTTATTTTTTACTTAAGTTGCATGTATCTAATAATAGATGGCGCCAGATGTAATAGGAAAATTTCAACTTTATTTGTAAAGGACTTTTCTGCAATATAGTGAAAAAAAGTAGGAATTGACTTTAAAAAAAAGGGGTTTTATATTACTTGTTTTATTTCCAATGGCAGGCTTCAATAAGTAATAAAAGAAATAAAAAAGAACACAAGGAACATAAAAACAACAACGAGAAACGAAGGAAATCACATAGTGACATGTTTAGCCCATAAGGACCCTAGCCTCCCAGTAACGACCCTACACAGTAGAGGAAACAAGCGCAGGGCAGACAGGAAGGTGAGATGAATCCATGTCCTCTCCAAGACTGCAGAGCATGCATTTTGGGCTTGCAAATATTTTCATACGAAAAAGATGATTGGCCAAACAACTGTTTGGCCCGTCAGGAGTCTGAAAAGGGCAACGGCTTTAAACCTGGGCTGATCAGGGATGTTTAAAATAAAGTTAAACCAAATTTTAGATGAGTTGCCTTCAAGTAGATTATCAGATTCAATATATAAAATAAAATTAATATTATCAATTAAATAACAATATAAGTATAACAGATTCCCATTATCATCATTATAAGTATAAAACCCAAATATAAGAACGACAACAATAAAATAAATGCTGAAATCTGCTCGGCAAATTTCAACTTTATCATGTGTGAACATTCCGAGAAACGGATGAATAAACCCAGGAATAGGCCAATGTTTAATAATGCTCGAGATATATGAAGCAATTGATTGGAATGCTACGAGAATGGCCAAATTCAAATAGCCCTATGAATATAGCAATGTGGAATAGATCAAGAACTTCATGAAGAATGTATTGTTCAAGAATCTCTAAAAGAATACACAAAAGTAAGATAAATGTAGTCGTAAATGAAGAAGGAAGTATTCCCAATTCTACAAGAAACACTATAACATTCAATAGCCAAGAGAATATATCAAGTTTCAAAATTCTAGGCATAAATGAAGTATTCCAAATTCTGCAAGAAACGTTATCACATTCAATAACCAAGAGCATATATCAAAGTTTGAAAATTCTAGTCGTAAATGAAGAATGAAGTATTCCAAATATAATAAGAAGCACCATGCAGCTCAATAGGCATGGGAAAATGGCAAAAGTGATAAATATGAAACTTCAAGAAGACGGGATTGATCAACGCACTACGAGTCTTGAAGCCATTGGAAATACAAATATTTAAAATCCGAACCCAAAACATGAAAAGTGATTCAAAACCATACTAACAAAACACCATACAACCATACTAACAAAAAAACCATACAACCATACTTGACGACTTGAAGACGGGATTGATCAACGCGCTACGAGTCTTGAAGCCATTGGAAATATAAATATTTAAAATCCCGAACCCAAAACATGAAAAGTGATTCAAAACCATACTACAACAAAACACTTCAATCAAACACCCAAATTCTCAAAAAAATTTCTTAAGATTAACGTTATTCATGAATTATTTCATAAGTTAAGGAGCCCAAACTACCATTTATCCGCCAAAATTTGCAATGGAGTTTTGGTTGCTTGACCCTCATTTTTCGGATAACGTCACGTACCCCTAACTAGGACAGCATCATGTTCACACATATGATAAATATTGAAAATTTCAAGACTTAGAGAAAAATGAAAAGGTTAACCCATTATGAATAAGGACTCCATTATGATTAAGGATAATATTTACTCTTGTAGGAAAAAAATAAACTTCAAGTTTTTCATTATAATTCATTTAGATTCTAAACGAAGGAAACAGAAGTGAAAACGGATGAATATATATGTTTATTTTTATGCTAATTAGAAAATGCTGTGAAAATGCAACGTCACTTCAAACAATGACTTTTGAATGACAATCAATGATCATACATGACTTTTCTTTTAATTATGTGTTTTCTACATGTAGTTACAGTTGGCAGATTTTAAAACATCATCATTGGCGTAACAGTTCCGTGGTGCACCAAAACCGTCTGCCTACTGGCAGAATCCGAGACGGTTTCTTTTTACGGGATAGGGTTGTCAGCCCTACACTCTACTCTCTTACCGTCTTATTACACCGGGGCCTGAATGGCCGAATGTCTAGTGCTCGGTGCCGCAGGTTTCGGATTCGAGTCCCTACTGTACCTCGGATATATGTAGTGGTTCGGAATCCACTTTAAGCCGTAGGTCCCGGTCTCTTATGACCGTTCAGCGTCACAGAGCCCAAATCAGACTTCTGACCCACATCCTTCCTAAACTGTATAGGGGCAACTCAGCTCTAGGAACAGTGATGTGGTGTGGTGTGGTGGGGTGTAGTAGTAGTAGGCATATTAGACCGGGGCCTGAATGGCCGAATATCTAGCGCTTGGTGCCACAGGGTTTTCCGGGGTTCCGAGTCCTACGGTATTTCCTCTGGATATATGTAGTGGTTCGGAATCCACTTTAAGCCGTGAGTCCCGGTCTCTTACTGACCGTTGAGCGTCACAGAGCCCAAATCAGACTTCTCATCCAATCATCATTCCCA
>BPLQ01002086.1:0-233644 GCA_021605075.1 Caerostris darwini
GAAGACGATTAGAACTATTTTTTCACTTCCAATTCGTCATAAATTTCTAAAAAATTATAATTTTAAAAAGTTACTAATTAGAATTTTTTTCCCATGAATTTCGGCCATTATATTTACAAGCTATGGAATCACAGATCTCATTCACTCTGCAGCTGCGACGTCTTTTATCCTTTGTCTCTAGGTTAAGTTGTAATAATTAGTCCTCTCATGATATTGTTTTAAATTATTTAATGAAAGATTTGTGCACAGACAAAGCATTAAAATCGTTTATTGATTGGGCAGATGAAGTTTTCTGCAAGGTCATTCATATGCAGGGCGGATTTTCTTATAGGCTAACTAGGCTGCAGCCTAGGTTATATTACATTCAAATTGTTAGCAAAATTAGAATGACACTATTCTATAAACACTAAAACACTAAACACTGAACTGTTGCTGCTACTATGGTTTAACGGAATTGTTAATGTAGGTTCGATTATCTGATTTCATTAATAAGCAACATACATTTGAATTTTAACGTGGAATACCTCCACCGTGCAACCTAAAAAAAGTAATTGATAAATATTTGTTTTTAATTTTCGATATCCTTCCATTGCACATAAAATTTTTTGTAACGGAAAATTTTCATTTTTTTTTATATATGACTAAAACAATTAATTGAGCATTGTTTATTTTTACATCATAACAGATTTTATCACAAATGTTTTCTTATATACATTTAAAATTGAAATGCTCCATGATAATAATAAAATATCAATTCAATAATTTTTTTGTGAAGAAATGAATTAATTTTTAAATCAGAATAATTAACACAAAAACGAAATATATCATTTTAATTCTGACTTACGAAATTACTAGCAAAAATAAAAATAATAATAAAATTTTTATTTTAAATAACTCGAATCTGACATGATTTAAGGAACACGGGAAAAAAAAATAAAGAACGAAATTCAATTAATTTTAAAAGCAAAATTCAACGAAATTTAACAAAAGTGATTGAAATTATAAAGACACTCTCAAGAAAACTATATAAAGTCTGATCAACTATTCATATCCATCCACAAATTGGCGCTAAGAATAAAATAAAGCCAAAACTTCCATCCGATACACTCTATTCAAAAGAATTTCAAACATAACATGCTCCTAAAATGACTACCTTCTATAAGACAGACAATGACAAAAAAAAATTCTGATTATTGAAGCATGCGTAGAAATTTGCTTCTAATTACCACTTTTAATAAAAAATAAATTATTTGATAATCAATACATTATTCTGTAAACTTTACATCCTACCGTATAATCCAGCTAATTAATTAAAAGTTCGGAAGGAAACTTCTGGGCTTAAATTTAAATGTAAGCAATTATTATTTTAAGTAGGATGTAAACAATTTTGTTTTGAGTCTTTAACTGTTATTACTACTCTCAACAGACGAAACACATGTGGATCACGACAATCAATATTCGTAAATGGTTGTTCGCTTCTTATATTAAGAATCTGCATTACAAGTGTGAAAATGAAATAAACACGCTACTATTCTTTTAGGAAATTTCTATAATAAATTGAGACATTACACATGATTGAAGCAGATGTTATTGATTGACAGAGGATTAAGGATTAGAATGTTTTTCAGTTCCTTCTATTACTTCCTTTTATTACTATATATATATCTTCCTATATATATATAGTTCGAATTTTCAATCGTTCATAAAATACTTTTTATTCATCCACTCGAGTTCAAATACATTTTTTTGAACTTGTAGTGGATGACACTGGATATTAATATATTTTTTTTTCAACTATTTATTGCTTCATTAAATTTCATTAATTAATTTTAGTTATGTTTAGATTTAAGTTGCATATATCTACCAATAGATGGGGCCAGATAAACTTAAAAAAAATGAATGAAAATTATTCTGCAATATAGTGCGAAAAAAGTAGGAATGGACATTAAAAAAATATATATATATTACTTGTTTTGGCCTCCGTTCAATAAGGGGAAAGAGCAATCTTATATTACAAAGTTTTTATTTAATGTTCCCTAACAATTTTCCATATTTAATATTTATAAAATATATGACTCAACACTGCTTGGTTTTAGAAAATAATATATTTTATGAATCTTAAATAAAATATACTAATAATAATAATATTTATTATTGCATATTTCAATAACAATATGTTGCACGCTAAATAAAATAACAAAAAAAAATTATTAAAATAAGTAAGCAGAAAGCAATGTCAAATCTGATAATATTAATGGACTGATTTGTCAATTTATTCTTACTTAACTCACCAACAGTGCCATCTGTTGGAGAACTTTTAACATTTTCCGAGAGCATGCCGCTTTAATTGCTAAATATTTTTCATCTTATATGTGATACAGTGAGCATCTAGGATAATTTGCTTAAAATAAGTATAAAAACTAGTAATTATTTAAAAATAATCATTTATTTATTCCTATACAAGAAATTTTGTAAAAATATAATGTATTTTATTAAGTTCTATAGAAAAAAAAATTTCAATGAAAAGAAACCTATAAAAAAACATTGAGATGTTATAAATTTTTACTGATATCAATTTAGAACTGTCACATTTGAAAAATCTCGAAAACCTATTTAAAGTTGCATCCTCGAAAAGAAATAACGAAAACTATATTTAAATACATTTTTTTTTCAAAATCAGAAATACGAAAAAAGATTTAAAGAATAAATAAAAACAAGTAATATAAACAAAATTAAAGTCAATTCCTACTTTTTTCACAATATATTTTAGAAAGTCCTTTATAAATAATTTTCATTCATTTTTTTTTAAAGTTTAACTGGCGCCATCTATTGATAGATATATGCAACTTAAATCTAAAAAAATATATAATTAATTAATTTCATTTAATTACTGAATTAATATTCAAAAAACTGTATTAACATCCAGTGTCATCCACTAGAAGTTCAAAAAAAAAATGTATTTGTACTTGAGTGGATGAATAAAAAGTATTTTATTAGCGATTGAAAATTTGAACAAGATTTATATAGGGAGACTGTGAGCTAATAGAAGGAATTGAATAAAAGGCTAAACAAATAATTTTACACCTACATTAAATCCGAAACATGAAAAATAATTATAAATGAGACCATTAATCAATAAATAAATACATATATTAAATTCGCACTAAGAAGACGATTAGAACTATTTTTTCACTTCCAATTCGTCATAAATTTATAAAAAATTATAATTTTAAAAAGTTACTCATTAGAATTTTTTTCCCATGAATTTTGGCCATTATATTTACAAGTTATGGAAACAGAGATATAGGATTAAATTATCGTGCACTCTGCAACTTAACTTCTTTTATCCTTTGTCTCTAGGCTAAGTTGAAATAATTAGTCCTCTCATGATATTGTTTTAAATTATTTAATGAAAGATTTGTGTACAGAAAAACATTAAAATCGTTTATTGATTGGGCAGATGAAGTTTTCTGAAAAGGTCATTCATATGCAGGGCCGGATTTTCTTATAGGCTAACTAGGCTGCAGCCTAGGTTATATTACATTCAAATTGTTAGCAAAATTCGAATGACGCTATTCTAAAACATAAAACACTGGACACTGAACTGTTGCTGCTACTATGGTTTAACGGAATTGTTAATGTAGGTTCGATTATCTGATTTCATTAAACAGCAACATACATTTGAATTTTAACGGGGAATACGTCCACCGTGTAATCTAAAAAATGTAATTGATAAATATTTGTTTTTACTTTTCTATATCCTTCCATTGCACATAAAATTTTTCGTAACAGAAAATTGTCATTTTTTTTTATATATGACTAAAACAATTAATTGAGCATTGTTTATTTTTACATCATAACAGATTTTATCACAAATGTTTTCTTATATAAATTTAAAATTGAAATGCTCCATGATAATAATAAAATATCAATTCAATAATTTTTTTGTGAAGAAATGAATTAATTTTTAAATCAGAATAATTAACACAAAAACGAAATATATCATTTTAATTCTGACTTACGAAATTACTAGCAAAAACAATAGCAAAAATAAAAATAATAATAAAATTTAAATTTTAAATAACTCGCATTCCTTAAAAAAAATGACATTTATGAAACACGGGAAAAAAATAAAGAACGAAATTCAATTAATTTTAAAATGAAAATTCAACGAAATTTAACAAAAGTGATTGAAATAGATATACTCAATTATAATGACACTTCCAACAAAACTATAAAAAGTCTGATCAACTATTCATATTCATCCACAAATTGGCGCTAAGAATAAAATAAAAGCCAAAACTTCCATCCGATACACTCTATTCATAAGAATTTCAAACCAAACATGCTCCTAAAATGACCACCTTCTATAAGACAGACAATGACAATAAAAAAAAAAAAAATTCTGATTATTGAAGCATGCGTAGAAATTTGCTTCTAATTACCACTTTTAATAAAAAATAAATTATTTGATAAGCAATACATTATTCTGTAAACTTAACATCCTACCATATAATCCAGCTAATTAATTAAAAGTTCGGAAGGAAACTTCTGGACTTAAATTTAAATGTAAGCAATTATTATTTTAAGTAGGATGTAAACAATTTTGTTTTGAGTCTTTAACTGTTATTACTACTCTCAACAGACGAAACACATGTGGATCACGACAATCAATATTCGTAAATGGTTGTTCGCTTCTTATATTAAGAATCTGCATTACAAGTGTGAAAATGAAATAAACACGCTACTATTCTTTTAGGAAATTACTATTTTTAACGTCCTCAAATAAATTGAGAAATTACTCACAATTGAAGCAGATGTGATTGATTGACAGAGGATTAAGGATTAGAATGTTTTTCAGTTCCTTCTATTAGCTCACACTCTCCCTATATATATATATATAGTTCGAATTTTCAATCGTAAATAAAATACTTTTTATTCATCCACTCGAGTTCAAATACATTTTTTTAACTTGTAGTAGATGACTCTTGATGTTAATACAGTTTTTTCAAATATTTATTTATTCATTAAATTGATTTAATTCATTTAAAATTTTTTAGATGTAAGTTGCATATATCTACCAATAGATGGCGCCAGATAAACTTAAAAAAATGAATGAAAATTATTTGCAATATAGTGCAAAAAAAGTAGGAATTGCCTTTAAAAAAAAAAAATTATATTACTCGTTTAGGCCTTCGTTCAATAAGAGGAACGTGCAATCTCATATTACAAAGTTTTTATTTAATGTTCCCTAACTATTTTCCCTATTTAATATTTATAAACAATATGACACAACAATGCTTGGTTTTAGAAAATAATATATTTTATGAGGCTTAAATAAAATATAATAATAATAATTATATTTATTATTGCAAAAAAAAAATTATTAAAATAAATAAGCAGAAAGGAATGTCAAATTTGATAAGATTAATGGACTGATTTGTCAATTTATTCTTACTTAACTCACTAGCAATGCCATCTGTTGGAGAACTTTTAACATTTTCTCACAGCATGCCGCTTTAATTGCTAAATATTTTTCATCTTTTATGTGATACATTGAGCATCTAGGATAATTTGCTTAAAATAACTATAAAAACTAGTAATTATTTTAAAATAATCAATTATTTATGTCTATACAAGAAATTTTGTAAAAATATAATGCATTTTATTAAGTTCTACAGAAAAAAAAATTTCAATGAAAAGAAACCTATAAAAAAACTTTGAGATCTTATAAATTTTTACTGATATCAAATTAGAACTGTCACATTTGAAAAATCTCAAAAACCCATTTAAAGTTGAATCCTCGAAAAGAAATACGCAAAAAATATATTTAAATAATTTTTTTTTCAAAATCAGAAATACGAAAAAAGATTTAAAGAATAAATAAAAACAAGTAATATAAAAAAAAAAAATTTTAAGTCAATTCCTACTTTTTTCACACTATATTTCAGAAAGTCCTTTATAAATAATTTCCATTAATTTTTTTAAGTTTATCTGGCACCATCTATTGATAGATATATACAACTTAAATCTAAAAAAAGCTCAAATTACTTAATTAATTTCAGTAAATGAATTAATATTTGAAACAACTGTATTAACATCCAGTGTCATCCACTACCAGTTCAAAAAAAATTTATTTGTAATTGAGTGGATGAATATAAAGTATTTTATTAACGATTGAAAATTTGAACAAGATTTATATAGGGAGAGTGTGAGCTAATAGAAGGAATTGAATAAATGGCTAAACAAATAATTTTGCACCTACATTAAATCCGAAACATGAAAAATAATTATAAATGAGACCATTAATCATTAAATAAATACATATATTAAATTCGCATTAAGAAGACGATTAGAACTATTTTTTCACTTCTAATTAATATAAATTTATTCCAATTTCATAATTCCAAAATTATAAATTTAAAAAGTTACTAATTAGAAATTTTGTCCCATGAATTTTGGCCATTATATTTACAAGTTATGGAAACAGAGATATAGGATTAAATTATCGTGCACTCTGCAACTGTAACTTCTTCTGTCCTTTGTCTCTAGGCTAAGTTGTAATAATTACTCCTCTCATGATATTGTTTTAAATTATGTAATGAAAGATTTGTGTACAGAAAAAACATTAAAATCGTTTATTGATTGGGCAGATGAAGTTTTCTGAATAGGTCATTCATATGCAGGGCCGGATTTTCTTATAGGCTAACTAGGCTGCAGCCTAGGTTATATTACATTCAAATTGTTAGCAAAATTAGACTGACACTATTCTAAAAACACTGAACACTGGACTGTTGCTGCTACTGTGGTTTAACGGAATTGTTACTGCAGGTTTGATTATCTGATTTCATTAATAAGCAGCGTACATTTGAATTTGAATGTGGAATACGTCCACCGTGCAACCTAAAAGAAGAAATTGATAAATATTTGTTTTTACTTTTCTATATCCTTCCATTGCACGTAACATTTTTCGTAACTTAAAATTTTCATTTTTTTTTTTATATATGACTAAAACAATTAATTTAGTATTGTTTATTTTTACATCATAACAGAATTTATCACAAATGTTTCCTTATATAAATTTAAAATTGCAATGCTCCATGATAATAATAAAATATCAATTCAATACTTTGTGAAGAAATGAATTAATTTTTAAATCAGAATAATTAACACAAAAACGAAATATATCATTTTAATTCTGACTTACGAAATTACTAGGAAAAACAATAGCAAAAATTAAAATAATAATAAAATTTTCATTTTAAATAACTCGCATTCCTTAAAAAAAATGACATTTAAGGAACACGGGAAAAAAAATAAAGAACGAAATTCAATTAATTTTAAAATAAAAATTCAACGAAATTTAACAAAAGTGATTGAAAAAGATAAACTCAATTATAAAGACACTTTCAACAAAACTATAAAAAGTCTGATCAACTATTCATATTCATCCGCAAATTGGCGTTAATAATAAAATAAAACCAAAAGTTCCATCCTATACACTCTATTCGTAAGAATTTCAAACAGAACATGCTCCTAAAATGACTTCCTTCTATAAGAGAGAGAATGACAAAAAAGAAAAATAATTCTCATTATTTAAGCAGGCTTAGAAATTTGCTTCTAATTACCACTTTTAATAAAAAATAAATTCTTTGATAAGTAATACATTATTCTGTAAACTTTAGACTATTTAACCCTGCCACTTAATTAAAAGTTCGGAAGGAAACTTCTGGGCATAAATTTAAATGTAAGCAATTATTATTTTAAGTAGGATGTAAACAATTTTGTTTTGAGTCTTTAACTGTTAAAATAAATTGAGAAATTACTCACGATTGAAGCAGATGTGATTGATTGACAGATAATTAAGGATTAAAACGTTTTTCAGTTATTTCTATTAGCTCATACTCTTCCTATATATATATAGTTCGAATTTTCAATCGTTCATAAAATAATTTTTATTCATCCACTCGAGTTCAAATACATTTTTTTTAACTTGTAGTAGATGACACTGGACGTTAATACAGTTTTTGCAAATATTTATTCATTCATTAAATTTAATTAATTAATTTTATTTATTTTTTTACATTTAAGTTGCGTACATCTACCAATAGATGGCGCCAGATAAACTTCAAAAAGAATGAAAGTTACTTATAAAGGACTTTCTGCAATAGAGTGAAAAAAAAGTAGGAATTGACTTTAAATTTTTTTATTTTATATAAATATATATATATATATATTACTTGTTTTGGCCTTCGTTCAATAAGGGGAAAGAGCAATCTTACATTACAAATTTTTTATTTAATATTTCCTAGCAATTTTCCTATTTAATATTTATAAACAATATGACACAACACTGTTTGGTTTTAGAAAATAATATATTTTATGAGGCTTAAATAAAATATAATAATAATAATATTTATTATCGCGTATTTCAATAAAAATATGTTGCACACTGAAAAAAAATAGCAAAAAAAAAAAAATTAATAAAATACATAAGCAGAAGGAATGTCAAATCTGTTAACATTAATGGACTGATTTGGAAATTTATTCTTACTTAACTCACAGACAGTGCCATCTGTTGGAGAACTTTTAACATTTTCAGAGCATGCCGTTTTAATTGCTAAGCATTTTTAATCTTTTACCTGGTACATTGAGCATCTAGGATAATTTGCTTAAAATAACTATAAAAACTAGTAATTATTTAAAAATAATCAATTATTTATGTCTATACAAGAAATTTTGTAAAAATATAACGTATTTTATTAAGTTCTATAGAAAAAAAAATTTCAATGAAAAGAAACCTACAAAAAAACATTGAGATGTTATAAATTTTTACTGATATCAAATTAGAACTGTCACATTTGAAAAATCTCAAAAACCTATTTAAAGTTGCATCCTTGAAAAGAAATAAGCAATAAAAATATTTAAATAATTTTTTTTTCAAAATCAGAAATACGAAAAAAGATTTAAAGAATAAATAAAAACAAGTAATATAAAAAAAAATTTTTAAGTCAATTCGTACTTTTTCCACACTATAGTTCAGAAAGTCCTTTATAAATAATTTCCATTCATTTTTTTAAGTTTATCTGACGCCATCTATTGATAGATATATGCAACTTAAATCTAAAAAAAACTCTAATTAATTAAATTTAGTAAATGAATTAATATTTGAAATAACTGTATTAACATCAAGGGTCATCCACTACAAGTTCAAAAAAAATGTATTTGTACTTGAGTGGATGAATAAAAATTATTTTATAAGCGATTGAAAATTTGCACAAGATTTTATATAGGGAGAGTGTGAGCAAATAGAAGGAATTAAATAAAAGGCTAAACAAATAATTCTACACCTACATTAAATCCGAAACATGAAAAATAATTATAAATGAGACCATTAATCAATATATAAATACATATATTAAATTCGCACTAAGAAGAAGATTAGAACTATTTTTTGACTTCCAATTCGTCATAAATTTATAAAAAATTATAATTTTAAAAAGTTAATAATTAGAATTTTTTTCAAAAGAATTTTGGCCATTATATTTACAAGTTATGGAAACAGAGATATAGGATCATTCCAGTATCGTCTTAAATTTTTTTATTTTATTTTTATATATATATTTATATATATATTACTTGATTTGGCCTTCGTTCAATAAGGGGAAAGAGCAATCTTACATTACAAATTTTTTATTTAATATTTCCTAGCAATTTTCCCTATTTAATATTTATAAACAATATGACACAACACTGCTTGGTTTTAGAAAATAATATATTTTATGAGGGTTAAATAAAATATAATAATAATCATATTTATTATCGCGTAATTCAATACAAATATGTTGCACGCTAAAAAAAAAAAAAAAAAAAAAAAAAAAATTATTAAAATACAAAAGCAGAAAGGAATATCAAATCTGATAACATTAATGGACTGATTTGGCATTTATTCTTACTTAACTCACAGTCAGTGCCATCTGTTGGAGAACTTTTAACATTTTTCTGAGTGCATGCTGCTTTAATTGCTTAAACATTTTTAATCTTTTACCTGGTACAGTGAGCATCTAGGATAATTTGCTTAAAATAACTATAAAAACTATTAGTTATTTAAAAATTATGAATTATTTATGTATTTACAAGAAATTTTTTAAAAATATAATGCATTTTATTAAGTTCTTTAGAAAAAAAAATTTTAATGAAAATTGCATGGATAAAATTCAGAAAAAACAAAAAAATCATTCGGTTTTTATAAAATTTTACTGATATGAATTTAGGACAGTCACATTTGAAAAATCTCAAAATCCGATTTGAAGTTTCATCCTCGAAAAGAAATAATCAAAAAATATATTTAAATAATTTTTTTTTTTTTCATATCAGAAATACGAAAAAAGATTTAAAGGATAAATAAAAATAAAACGCTAAACAAATAATTCTACACTTACCTTAAATTCGAAACATGAAAAATAATTATAAATGAGACCATTAATCAATAAATAAATACATATATTAAATTCGTATCAAGAAGACGATTAGAACTATTTTTTCACTTCCAATTCGTCGCAAATTTATCAAAAATTATAATCTTAAAAAGGTTACTAATTAGAATTTTTTCTTGAATTTTGGCTTTTGAATATTTCAAGTTATGAAATCAGAGATAAAGCATTAAATTCCCAAACACTCTGCAACTGTAACTTCTTTTGTCCTTTCTCTCTAGGTAATTCTGGTATTCTGGTAACTAGGTATTCTGTAATAATTACTCATGATATTGTTTTTAATAATTTAATAGAAGATTTGTGTAATTTTTGTTATGTAATCGATCAGACAAAGCATTAAAATATTTTATTGATTATGCAGATGAAGTTGTCTGCAAGGTCATTCAAATGAAATGGATACTGGAGTCTTAAGTTGATAGATAGATGCTTGGGATCATGAATGATCATGGCTGATAGTCAGTTAACAAATTAAAGGAATATGATCCAGTGTTTATTCTAAAGAAAATTTAATAAGTATGAATTTATCTGGTATAATTTTCAACAAAGAAAATGGGAAAAGGTGCTGATTATCTTCTGATATGTTTTAACCATAGTTTTTTTTCTTTCTAATGCAGCTGGCAAATAGACCGTGATCTTTCTATGCCATAAGGGCTTCACCGACGTTACTCACTTTGCACTAGCCAGGAGGCGCTTGTAAGATAAGCCACGGACGCAGAGTAACAATGCTCCAGCAACGCTCTAAGATCCTATTAGGACCGGGACCTGCGGCTTAAAGTGGATTCCGAACCACTACAAACAACCATGGAAACGCCGGGATTTGAACCCGATACCTGTGGTACCGAGCGCTAGCCACTCGGCCATCAGACCCTGTTTTAACCATAGTAAGAATTGCAAATTCAATTAACTTACATGGATCCATCCCACAATGTGAGAAATTTTTTTTAAGTGCTTCAATAAAATAAATTATTATATCTTTAAATTAAAGGATTTATTCTTTTTAATTCCAAATAAATTAGAAGAAATTAACAATAATCAACTAACCACTAACTTTTTACACTCCTTCTCGTTTAATTTCATACATTGACTCTGACAAAAGCCAGTCATATTTTATAATCTTGAATCGGTTCTTCAGATCCTTAATACCTACGAATTTATTTTGATCTCTTTATTTTGTCGTTAATCAAGTGATACGAATTACAACAGCAGCAATATTCGCAAACTGGTCTCTTTTGTTTATGTTCGCATTACATCATAATTATTATGTAAATGTCACTAAAATGCAAGAGAACACATAGTAGATTGTTATGAACACGTCTTAAAATGAGGTCTACGTTATGTATGGTTGTTGTTGAGGATGATGATAGAAACTAATAGTGCAACCGCTGTCAAATTTATACACATGTCTTTTGAAGGTTAGGGCTAACTAAAAAACATATGGATTTAATACTAGTAGCGCCATCTATGTGTCAGCCTACGAACTTTTCAGCCCACTTGTTAGTTACATTCATTAAGGAAGAAAGATTTTTTAATTGCTTGAATAAAGATTTGATATCTTGATATCACAAAAATTTGGAACGAATACCCATGGTGGAAAACCAAGACAAGATTTGTCATCAAAAACGATAGATGGCAAGATTTTAAACTGTGTGGTAAGACGATAAATATTAAATGAATTATAACTCTATCATAATTATAAGTACAAGATTTTTTTAACTGAGAGTCTAAAAATGTGCACTAACCTGTGAAATTAAGGTTGAGCATCTTGGCCACGTCCCCCATCACTTTATTCAAGAATTCACTCTTCGGTGTGTAGAAGAGATGGGTGTCTTCACCATAAGACCAGCTCCTCGGTGGAACATTGTTGATGTCGTAAGGCAGGTACACTGTTTCGGAGACGCTTTCTTCCCGAGAACTCATGTGGAAGTTAAACAGCAGAGAGATGCAGACACAGGGAATGAATAGCTCAACAAAAGTCATCAATGGGTGGCAAAATTTTATTTTGAAATTCTTCCACACCAGCAGAAGGAAATGCCGGAATTCGCCCATTTTGTTACAGTTGTCTTGTTTCTATCATTAACAGCTTGTTGAACTACGAGTAAATGGCAACGTTTCAGAGCTATGTAACTCAAAAAAGGAGAGGACATATTTATATAGCAGTAATTCTCAAGCTTTTACAATTGTGCCTTACTTAATTATTCACTAATTCAATAATGCCTATTCACTAATTCTTATTTTCATAGTAAAAGGCCATAGTAGTTTTGATGGGTTTTTATTAAATTAGTTTTATATTAGCAATATGGAATAGCAGAATATTGTAACACAAAAAGAAGATATCCAGAAGAATTCTTTAAAAAAACAAATCAAACAGAAATTTAATATTTTTGCATATTCATTATAATTGAACCTATCTCATGATTTTCAAAACATTCGAGAAATTTTCATTATTTACCATCATTGACGCTTCATTAACAAACATTTTTATTCAAACGTTGATGAGCAACCGTTGTAAAATTAAATTGAAATGGAAGAATGTTCGAGAACCATTGTAAAAATTTAGATCTTACCTACAAAATGAATTGTTAAAGTGAATTCCTTCCACCTGGAAAACGTATAAAATTGAAGTCAAGGTGCATTTGTGCTTTCTTTATATTATGGCCCATGCTATTTAAAAGACGCCAGGATGATAGCCACAGTTTTTCGTGGCGAACGGAGCTTAATTTATCATAATTAAAACTGACGATTGCTTGTCAACAACTTGCAAGTTGTGTTGCGGATTTGTCAATGATAATGATGATATACCAATTCATCTTTATTTAGACAAAATTATAGTACGGCAATAGTACATTAGTTTATTTATTGTAATTCCTATTCAAGTCATAGAAAATGTTCAAGACCTCTTATCTAGTAAATTATAGAATCATACAAAATTTCAGAATCTAAAATGCAAGTATTCATAATTGATGCTGAGAATAAAGAAAAAGGGATTTTAATTTTGTTTTTAATAAGTATTAATTACACCCCAAAATAATAATGATAATCAATAAATACATTTGAAAGTATAAGTTGTTCTAATACTAGTAATACGTCTTAATACTCCCCTAACAAAGTATTATAAAACCTTATAAAGATTTATTCAAAATATATGCTTGGCATGCATTTGTCAGTAGTCAATGTAATAAAAATGATTTTAATATTTTTATGCATGAAAAAAAACCCGTCAATTTAAAGCATATTCTAATATCGTTTGATAATATATGAGTAATCTAATATCGTTTAATAATATATCCTCAACCTAAATGAGAGACTAAATATTTAATAAAACTATGCTTACTTATTTCGTCATTAAAACTTTTGATAAATAAACCTTATGTTAAATATTTTAAAAATGAAAGATCGTTCTTAATATTATTTTACAACTAATATCCAAAACTTCCTGATTATTTTTAAAATTTTCGATCGAGAAAATACTTATTTTTAGCAACTTATTGTTATTTTTTAGATATTTTCTATGTGACTTTCAAAACATAATCTTAAGTTCTATCCTAAAAAAAATTATATAATATAGAAATCAATATATTATAATTATCGTATTACAATATGCTAACTCATAATTTAAAAAGTTGTCACCTTGTTGGATATTTTTCCAAGGAGTTCATATCATGCGTACATTACCATTTTTCAAGAAGATGAAAGAGCTTGAAATATAAAAATAGCGCTTATTTCTTTCTTTCTTTCTTTTTTTTTTTTTTACATGTTAACAATTACAGTTAATTATTATTACAGTCGAAATAAGTTTCGTTTTTACTTAATATTGCATACTACTTGAAAATAATTCTCTGATATTTAAATAAGTCTATATTTATATCATTAATTATAAATTTTAAAAGATATATCAAACTTCATAATTTTTAATGATCTAATCTCATTTGTTGCTTCAAAAATTTTGCTAGCAAAATCGAAAGAAATATGCTCACACGGTTAACTTTTCTGTTAACTGTTGTCTTGTGTACTGCGTTTTCGCGCCTTATTTATGAGCGACTTCAAATACGCAACAAACTTTTATTAGAAAGATCATTTTTGTGCAGTAGACGAGCGTATATCACAGATTCAAGTCGAGTAATTATTATTTTTTTAAATCAGAAAGGAGTATATGGTAGCCAAAAGACTGAATAATGTCTCAAAAATCAATTTTGTAAGTTTTATAATGAAATGATATTTCTATTATTATATTATAGCTTATGTTTGCAAATATTTATTGTGTGCGTCATATTCGTACGTGCTTAATGTTTTACTTTACATGTATGTTCTAAAGTAATAATGTACAAATAAATAGTAATTCGTGACTGTATTTATATGTAGTGCAATGTCATTTCTCCCCTTTCCATCTTGAGATATTTTCATCAACAACTTTGAAACACTTTGGCTTAAACATTATTTTATATGTTTACATTTTTTATAATTATTTAGAATAAATTTGTTGTAAATACAACGGCACTTGATAGAAAAATGAATGTTACATAAGTTTTCAAATAAAAACAATTATATTCAATAAAATCTTTTAGTTGCTTTTTAAACAATTTTTAGTACTTAAATGAATATCTGTGATTTTTACTAATCCAATTTTATATGAATATAAATTCAAAATATTTGTTAGTAAATTCTGAGCTATATTCTTCTAAATTTTATGCATTGCAGATTTCAGTTGCTATTTTGTGAAATGTTGCGCTTCTGAAATCTGTTTTTTAAATTCTGATCAAATATGCCATAGTGGTTTCAGATCTGATGACTTTTTACAATTATAAAGCAATCAAAATTGAACATTCAAAAAGAAGTTGTAATAGAAATTCAAGTCTCTCAGTAGACATAAATCTTCGACTGATCATGTTTAATTTTCATTTAAAATACCAATATACCTTTACTAATGCATGATGCTATTTATAAATTTGAACCTCTGTGAAGGGTATACAACAAACTTCTTAACTTCTGCACTGCCATATTTAGCCTTCTTAGTGGGACTAGAGTCGAGAGAATTTAGGTTCGATTCCCGAGATGTGAAGTGCTGATGCAGATTGCAGTTAGATATTACGTTCATGTTCGGATTCCATGTTAACCTGTAGGTCCCAGTCGAATTAGCCCTATTATGCAAAAAAGTAACTGTTGAGCTCCAATCAATTACTGTCACATTTAATGATTGGAAAGAAGGTTTCTTTTTAAAATTCTTCTGTCTGTTGTACACTAACCATTATGCAATCATTAGCTATAAATTTATTGCATTTGTTTTCATCAACAAATAACTACTGCATTGCTAACATTTTTTATACTGTACATTTTTTTACTTCTTATTTCTGCTGGATAAAATTTAAAGATTCTAATTCTCTTTTCACTGATGAAGAATTTCTTTCTTGCCACTTCGCCATGATACTTGACTGATAAATATTGTTTGAACATACGTTTATATGTTATAACTTTTGTGGGATTTTGGTCTTGTATTCAATAATTTTGGATTTGCATTTATTGTTCTAATCATTATTTGCAGCATATAACATTGTTGACTTCACTGATTTTGATTTATTGATTATTCTATTATGCTTGTTATACTTTCTTGTGAAAAAAATTCTAATTTATTGCTTAGTTTTTTATAACATAATATTGTTAGGTGTGCAAAGTGATTACAATTTGTAAATTTTAAAAGATTGTATGCTTGCCTGATATAGTCAGGTATTTCAATTGTATAAAAAAAAACATTGGATGAAAACAATGAAATATTCTAAACAAACCACTTCATTTCATTTGGCAGGTTGAATATATATTTCTTAAGTACGATAAAAACTTAATGTAAACTGGACTAGTTTAATTGCAATCTAAATCATTTGTGGAAACTTTGCAAGATTTATTTTAATTAAAGAATATTCTTTTTTAAATACAGCAAAAGTTTTTGCATATGATTTAGACTACTATTAAATTAAAATATTATTTTTTATACTTCTATGTTTATATTTATTTTTATTTTTTTTTCAAAATTTATGTTATATCTATTAAACAACACTGTATTTAGTAGAATAACTTGGGGTACTTTTTATTTAAAATTTTTTTATTTCTGCGGGTTTTTTTTATTAATATTTATGAACAATATCATGGTTTATGAAGTGCTGGAATTTGGTGATTTTTTTCCCTCGCCAAGATGGCAGCAAACAATGACTCGCATCTAAGACTAAAATGCAACTCTAGATGATATTTGTGCTGTTTTTTGTGCAATAGGATTTTAAAAAAAGAAGAAATTTTTTTAGAAAGAAAAAAAAATGCTGAAATGGGCATACAATTAATAAGATACACAGAAAAAAAAAAACATAACATAAGCTAAATGTTAAATAAACATGTGTTATGTAAAATCTGTTAGATAAATAATTAATCTATAATTATTTTACTTTAGTGGCTCTGTTTGCCCTGGGCTTTGCATTTATGAGCCCTCATCCCTGTCGTCACCCGAGCCTACTGTTAAGAGCCATCTGAGATTCCACAGATTTCAAGTTGAATTAAAATGAGATACCATAGGTAGCCTCCACCTTGGAAACAAAAACATCACCAAATCCCTGGTTCAATTGCATTATTAAAGTCTATAAATTAAAAATAGCTAAATTGAACAATGCTTTTTTGTAGAAAAGTGCCATATCTATGAGTGATTGTGCCCAATAATTCCAAAAATCGAAAACTGTTCAAATTTTTATACTTCTCCATCTCTGAAATAAATATGCTTAAGAATATACAATATGTAAGATATTGAAATGCATGTTAATATGAAATGGGATTTTATCTTAGATGCTATATGGTCTTGAACTTAAGCATTTGAGGAATTTTATTTTAAGGGTTTATCAAGAAGGTCTGTTTCAAATTTCGGAAATTTGTCATCTAATTAAAAAAAAATTTCATTTGTATCCCTATTACCCCTGGCCATATTACTAAATATTGGTAGTACTGTAATGCAAAAAAGTGATTTTTTTACACTTATAACAAAGTTAAAATTAAAAAATTTTTAATAAGAATTATTTTGTCATAAATCTGGAACTTTCATAATTACCTGCTTATAATTTGTTAAATCACCTTAATTTGAATTATAAACTGCTATTTACAATTGGTGCATTTTTCCACTTGAAATTTTCAGTAAAAAACATCGCAATGTTATTTATAAAAAATTATAGATGAAACTGAGATGATAAAATTTATATAGTTGGGTAAGATAAAAATATTTTAATTGTAAATAAAGGAACTTAAGAAAATTTAGTATGATGGAGAAAAAATTACAGTTAAAAATTAAAATTTTGAGAAGTTATTGAAGATCAAAAAATAATTAACAGTGATACTGATCAAAGATTTAATCTGTAACAACTATGAAGATTACTAACTTGTTCCATTTAGAATCAGATTATTTTCTAGTGATTTATTGTTTTAAGTTATTGAAATTGATTTTCACTTTCGAGGGTGAAATTTTTTGATTATTTTATTTACCTTTACTTATTTTATTCCCTATGAAATGTGTCTTAATAGTTTTTATATTTGCTTGGTTCTTATTTACATATAATTTCTTTCCATATCTTAATATTGTAATATGTTAGATTTTATATTATTTTTTACACATAGAACACTTTTAAAAATTGTTATGCTAGTTTGATTTTAAGCACCTGTACAAAAAAATGAACAGTGACTTGTCTGAGGATTATATGGAGCTGCCAATTATAAAAGATATTTTTTCCTTTCTGTTGAAAATTGCGACTGTGGATAATAAAAGGGAAATTGCTTTATTTAAATTTAAGGAAAACTTAAGTAAATTATTTGAAATTGTATTAAAATAATTGTACCTTCTCTCTGATTAAATTTTAACCTTTAATTCTTTTTTTCTTCTTCCAGGTCCTTTTTTAAACAGACTGAAAGTCCTACTGATAAAAAGAAATCAGTTGACTCAAATGCCAATGAAAAGTCACAAGCTACAACCTCTAAAAAGATTAATGGCAATGATAAAAAGTCGGAAAATGAAGTAAATGGGGATACTAAAAATTCGAATTCTAAAAAACTAGAAAGCAAAAGTGAGTCTAAAAAAGCTAAAAAAGAAAGTGACTCTAAAAGAAAAATTTCAACTATAAAAGAAAAAAAATCCCCTTCTAATAAAGAGAAAGTAAAAATTTCAACTATAAAAGAAAAAAAATCACCTTCTAGTAAAGAGATTAAAAATTCTCCTTCTGTTAGTGATTCTAAAAATTCTGTTACTAATGGTTATAAAAAGTCTGATGTAAATGATAATTCTGAAAATACCACTCATGAATGTTATGAGTAAGTATCATTTGTATTAAATTTTTATAATTTTTTTTTTGTATAATTTTCCACTTTTTTTTTTGGTACTACAAGAAGTTTCTTACTTTTTCTTGGAAGAATTTCTGCAAGAAGTTTCTTACTTTTTTATTCTTAAGAAGTTTCTAGATTTTTATTTTAAGTCTTGATGAATATTTTAAAAAGACTTATCAGTTATGAAGTTAAGCAAAAAATAAATATATTCACCAAAAAAACAAAAAATATTTAACTAGTTATTTTTATTTAAGAAATCAACCATTATTTAATATTATTAATCTTAAGAAAACAATCAAGTTTTTTCAACATGCTGTTGTCTATTGTTACTAATTCCAATCCTTTGATTTAGAAAATTTGGCTTTATTGCACTCATTAGCTTTTGAAGAATTTATAATTTAAATATTCACAAACGTTTTTGTTGTCATAAAGATGTTCTAAAGATTCATCTTCATAAAGATGTTTCTTAATTAAAATAATTATTACTTCAAATTTAATCTTTTTTTTAATCAAATACTTGTATGAAGTCATTTAAAAATGCATGTTGCTTTTCACTTATTGTATGCAATTATATTATTTTGTATCTAATATTGAATATATTTAAGCATTGAAATCAGTCATTTTTTCCTGTTTATTTCCCCTGTTGAATGCAATCTTCACATTATGCATGCTAAATGTTATTCAATTATATGTCTGTATTTAACTTTTCATTTTAATTTTGACATTCAATTAATTCAATCTTTATAATTTTTACAAGAAAAAAAATAATAATAAATAATAATCCACAGCTGCTGGTCTCCAGTATTTTGCAATACAGAAACAATTTTTTATTGAAATAAAATACTAAATTAACAAATATTAAAATAGAATATAAAATTTTTTTTGAATAATTTATGTTTTCACTAAGTTATCCTCCCCCCATAGTCAGTCACTTGAAAGTAGCGTATTGAAAAAACATTCTTATGTTAATAGATTGCTATGAAATCAATTAGGATTTTTAACATTCCTAGATTTTAAAATATAAATTACTTACCAGTCAAAAAGTAATTATGAAATTCATGATAGTTCAACTTTGAATTCATCAAAAATATTATTTTGAATTATTTTTTGTTCATTTTCTAATTGTTTTAAAAATAGGTTAAATAATTTACTAAAGCATTTACATTTTTTTTTACTTGAGTGTAAAATGCATTATTTTTCTTAAATAATTTTAATTTTGCCATTAAGATTTATGTGGGGGGATATTTTTGATACTGGTATTTGTTTAAATGATTTTTTATTTTTTCCTAGTGACAGTCCTGTAAAACAACCTAAAAAACGCAAGAGGATTCAGCAAATTGTTGATAGTGATGAAGACTCACAAGTATAAATTTTAATTATTTTCATTTATTAATGAGAAATAAATAATGATACAATATTTCAAAAAAATGATATGTATATATATATATATATATAATATTGTATCTAGTGAGCTCAAAATCTGCTACAAAGTTTAATCAAAAGTCAAGTGCATTTAGTTGATAATGTCATGAGTCATTTCATTTCATTAGCATGGAAACTATGGAATTTAAAGAATTTGACCAACTTCTGAATGCCACAGCAGAGCAAAGAAACAGTGCATCTTAAGGGCACAGTGAATGAAATTAAAACAAATCATTAAAAGTATTTTGAGTTTGGAAAGTGAAGAATTGGAAAGAGTTTATAAAAATTTAGAAATGTTTTTCATGAGGAAATAATAAGAATAAAGAAAGAAAAATACGAAGGTTGTAAAAATTAAGAAAATAAATGAATATGATAATGATAGAATAGAAAATAAGGGAGAGCAAAATGTGTGTTAGTATAAATACTCCACACACATACGCACACTCTTCCAGAATAGGTGTACATACGGCATTTGCATTGAAAATCAGACTCAGTGCAATTTGGAGAGAAGATTCTGATGGTACTGAAAATGATTTACACACGAAAAAGTTACAGAAGTTTTTACAAAATAACATACACTGCAATGATGTATATTTGAGTACTGCGAAATAAACCATCATAACAGATAACAAAATGAATGCTGAAGTAGGCTTGGATAATGAGGAGAGTTAGTATCTAAACATGGTAAATGAGGAAAATGCAACTATTTCAAATAATTAGATAGCAATACAATTTTTTTATAAATGTAAACAGAAGCAATATTAAATAAAATTAGGAACAATATAAAGTTATATTTCATTTCAGTTTTAAGAACAGTTTGTTAAAGTTCATTCGGAGATAACGAGTAATATTGTTGGAGGAATGTATAGTTTTTATTCTTTTTAAAATTATTACTTAATTTAACTAAATTTTGTTAGAGAATCAATATACTATGCAACAGTATAAAAAGATGTTTTCAAATTTATATTTTACAAAAATATGCTAAATATTCATGAATTAATGAATCAAATGCTTCCTTATTATTGATAATCTGAGGTGAGGTTATTCCTGAGATATCATTTGAAAGATACATCTAATCATAATTTATATTATTATCATAATAATTGTAAAATTCTTTAGCATTATTAAAATTGTACATATTAATTGCATTAGTTAAATTTTGTTTCTGTTTTTGATGTACATTGCCATTTTCATACTGATATAATTCTGCATTAGTATATGAAGTAGAACATTTTATTAAATCTTATGATCGATAAAAGCATATATTTAAAATAAATTTCACATAAACATATTCTTTCTCTGTTTCATTTTATTCTTATGTCTTTGGACGAAAGTAATTTTAGAGTCACAAACACACACACAAAAAAGTACAATACTTTGCACACATTTAACAATAGGAAAATCTGGGAACTTGAAAAATGATTACACCAGAATGAAGAAAACTTGAAATGCTACTATCAATAATAATGAAGAGCAGGAATCACAATGGAGAATGTATACATGACCAAAGAACCAAAAAAATTGATGAATATTTTTACTTATTTTGCAATATAATTTAAGATGTGGTATGGAATATGTTACATATTTTACATTATCTGTAAAAAAAAAAAAAATTCTCTGTTACAGGATGAACCCAGAAATGACACGGAAGAAATGGAAGTTGATGAAAGTGAAACACCTGATGGTAAATTTCTTTTTTAATTTTATTATTTGAAAAGTAAACATATCAGAAAGAAAAGTAATTTTACCGCCATTTAATATCACTTACATTAAGCCAGAAATTTATAGAACATTAGCCCCAATATAACATGCATAAAAAAAAAAAAAAAAAACAATATACGTCTTGTTCGCACCTACACGCGTGGATACCCCTAGCGGCGAAAAAAGTGGATGTATGCGCCTGCATGCACAGAACTCCTAGTGTTAAGTGTCGTGCCAGAGCGTTAAGAGGGGCTATGGCTGTTAAGTGACATAAAAGTGATAAGTTTTGATTGCGTGGATTATTGTGGTGTGTTATTGCCAATACAGTCCACTGAGTGCTATAGTACGAAAACATGCTTGGTTATATTTCTTTGTTTTTAGAGTCTGCAATAAACTATTAAGATGATATCAATGAAAAATAAAATATTCATATATATCTTAGTGGCCAGATTAAGTCTTAATATCTAATAGCATCAAAAACTTTATATTTTAATAAAAATAAAATAGAATTTCTTTTATTTTTATATTATATTTGTATTATAGCATTCATTATTCATGAATTTATGTATATTTTTTCAGATGTTGATTCTGAAACTGTTTCTAGTGAGAACACAAATAAATCTTCATTAAAAAAGTAAGCATTCAAAATTTTTCATTTTTAAATTTAATTTTTTTTTATGCTTTCGTAATAAAACTTATCCTTATTTTGATGTTGAAAATTAATCTTTAAAGTAAAAATTCTAGTTTTAATTAGGAAATTTAACTTAACCATTGTACATAAAATATGTCAATTATAATTTTAAGTGATGTTTTTTTATTATTCTGATTTGATTATTATTGTTATTGCTTAAAATTAATAAACATTATTAAATATGTTCAAGAAAAACATCTTATTTATATTGAAATTTTATTTGGAAAAAACAATTCACTAAAACATTCTTATCAAATTCAAATGGAAATAAAGAATAGAAATATTAAAATATTATGTTCATTATAATGCATATAAAACATGTTTAATGTTTACATTAAAACGATCTTGTTTGCCAATTTCTAAGTATCAGTTTTGAGCTAATTAATATTTTGAAATTCATTAGTATTAATGGTATATTTATTAATTAATGTAAATTATATGAGAATTATTTCTATTTACAGTGAAAAAAGTAGTTCTAGGAGTAGTAATTCCTCTGAGCACTCATCAAAACGAAGGAAGACTGAGCAAGATAATGAAGATGCAGAATCAGATAAAGAGGTAATTTTGTGTTTTATGTATCTCCTTTTCTCTAGATAAATAATTTCTATACAAAAAGTCATGGAAATCTTTTAAGAGTAATTTTAATAGATTTACACTTTGGGAATTCCAACATAAACATCAGAATTCATTGTAACCTCATTAGTTACCTCATTAACAATAATTTTATTTGCAATTTCAATACTTGCAACACATTAGAAAACTTCAGAATACTCTTACTTGTAATAATACTCTATTAAGTCTTATTAATCAGTACATTTTTGATATCATTAGATTTGCATTTTATTTCTAACAGTTTTTTCTGATTTATAGTTTCCATAAATCTTCCAAAGACTTCCCTCCCACACAACACTTCTAAGAAAATTCCCATTAATGGCCCGCCTCTCACGACTTATTTTTTCATCATATCAAGATCATTCTTTGGTGTTTAATTGTATACATTTAAAATGCATCTCAATACTTGCGTAATTTTCTTAATACTCTCAGAGAAAAATTACAAGTCTTATATTGCATTTAAAATACTTTAACAAAGTTACAATTTTATACCTTGAATACAAAACTTTCATTAATATTTGATTCATTAACCTGAAATTGAAAAGCATAAGCATATAATTTTATTTTACAGTTTATAACTTAAAATTGTTCACATCTTAGAAACGCTCAGTTCATGAACATTTTATTGAA
Organism: Caerostris darwini; assembly: GCA_021605075.1. Lineage (NCBI taxonomy): Eukaryota > Metazoa > Arthropoda > Arachnida > Araneae > Araneidae > Caerostris > Caerostris darwini. Next base: position 23,884 of record BPLQ01002086.1, read on the forward strand.
AACTTCCAATTTTACTTTTGACAAAACTTTGGTAAAAATATCTACTGGATTTATTTTACCACTAATATACTTTAAATTCAACCTTTTTTCTAATAGCAAGTTCCTTAAGTAATGATATTTTATATGAATATGTTTAGTCTTTGAGTTTTCTATTGGAGATTTTGAAAAATAATTGCTTCCATTTTGTCATAATATAGTGTTAGACATCAAACAATTTCAACTTAGCATACTCAGTTATGATTCTAATTATCCAAATTAATTCCTTTGTGACTTGTGTAAGCTAATGCGTTTTTACTTGTTAGCCTTCCTTTATGAGTGCATTATCTATAAATAATATTCCCCGACAGACATTCTATCATCATAATTAAATGCAAAACTTTTATCACTATAATAATTTACTTAAGTTCAATAATTCATGATAATTTGAGTTTTTTATTTCTAGTACAACAACTTTAAAAGTTCCTTCCAGAGTAATATTCCGAGATTAGATTGGAATTGTGCTAGAATATTAATAGGATGAGAAATGTCTGGTCTAGTTCAGTTGGCGAAAGCTAAACTCCTGATTATATTTCTGTATGGTAGTTCTTCAATGTTGACTATTTCTTTACAATGCTTAGACACTGCAATTTTGAAAGTACATTTTAGAAAATGGAGAGGGGCATTATTAGAATTTTATATTTTTCATAAATCTTATAAATTCTTGAACTATAATCTCTTTATTGAATGTATGATTTATCATGCATCTATTCAAATTGAATATCAAATAATCTATTGGTTTTTCCTAATACCTTTAAATCAAATTTCTCTCTTAAAAGTTTTATTATGTCAGTAATATGTTGTTCAGTTCTTCCGAAAATTGTAATATTATCAACATACAAAAATACATTATTTTGAAACAGATATATACAATTCATCCAGTCCATTGGTTGAAATTGGAAATTGTTTCTAAATTGGAATGGATCTCATAAAGCCATGCACAACCACTTTAATGTAGGCCATATAGTTTGCATTTAAGCAAGCATTTTATTTATTTATCTCCTTTTTTCATTATTATTTTTATTGTTGGCAAAAAGTTAACTAATTCTGAGAGGTTACAGCATTAAAAATAGGAAAAAAAGAATATTCAAGTGCAAATTTTAGTTGTTTTTGTTAAATACAATTTGTATTATTTTTTATACAAAATATTCATTACATTTACAAATTCTTTCATTTTTGGTTTCATTTGGTTTTATTTTTATAAAACAATTGATACAGAATTATATATTATTTTGCTGTAATGGAATTTCTTTTCAGACAAAGTCAATAAACTGATTTATTGTTGAAAATAAAAATTTACTTTTACAATATTTTGCAGGCAAAATCTGAAGCCAATACAATTCAATCAGAAAAAAATACAGATGTTATTCAACCCAATAGTCCTAGTAATGAATGCATGTCATCAACTAATCAAGATATTGCAATTGAATACATACCCAAAAGGAAAACAGGTATAATAATTTAGCTCATAATTAATAATTTGTTATTTAATAGATTTGCTGATGTGTACAATTATCTTATATTATTATCTATTTTCTAATGTTTTTTTTTTTTTTCCTCCCTTACATTTTACTCTGGATTATTAGATAAAATTTTACATCCTTTATTTTAGGCATTAGGAATTTTATATTTTGTGTGGCTTTAGATGTCTAATTTATTTCAAAACAATTTATTTTTGCAGATTTTTATCTTCAGAGAAAAAGAAAGACATACAAATATGGCTTTAACAGTTTTTAAAAATTAAGTTTAACATAAGTAGCTATTAATCTATAGCACCTCAAAGTAATATTTTATTTGTAACTTCGGTAGCTTTAAATATATTTTTTTCTTGAATCCTCCATTCTATAATTTCTTATTACCCATATTGATTAAATAGGAATCTCAAGAAAATTAATCATCCATATAATACTTGATTATACCTCTGTGTTATAATAAAACAAAAACATTTTTGTAATATATCAAAGTAATATTTTTTCATAACAGTTTAAATTATAAAATGTTCTAAAAATTATTTATTGTACAATCTGAAAAATATGCCTAAATTTCTCTTTTAGCAACTTTTTAACTAGGACATATTATTATTATTATTATTTTCATTTTAATTATAACTCCCAGAAATTCAAATTTTTTTATATTTAAAGGAGTATTTATAATTGAAATTAAAAGCATATTAGTAAATAAGGGAATACATAAAATATTGCAGAAACATATTAAAGAAAAAAAAATCATTAAAGAAATTAATAAAAATTATAGTTATGCCATAATTTTCTGAATAATTTTAGAAACTTTTAAAAATAAAAAAAATAATTTTTAAATTATGCATTAATTTAGTTTTTATTTAATTAAAAGACATAAAATAAGATTTACATTTTATATGCTAATAATATATATTAGCTATCTTAAACAAATAACTTGATTGAGTTCTTTATGTTAAAGTATGAATAATAATATAAGGGTTGGCATCTTTTTCATAACTTCTTCTCTGTGAAATCGTTGAAACTGCATAATTGATCATTTGCTATGCAAAGCAGATTCATTCATTGTAAAAAGATTTTCTCTTTGATGAAAGGGGAGGCCAGAATTCTTCTCTCTGGCATTCTTTGATCTAGCTTCAGCTCTTGCATCTAATTTTCTTTTCTTAAGTGGCATTGTAAATTTAACAATGAAAAGCAGTTTAAAGTTCAATAAAACATTCTTGCATATAAATACTTTTTTCTCCCCCTACTATATCTTCCCTATCCTAAATTCACCCATATGCCTATCATCTTTCAAATTCTAAAACTGCTTATTGATATCGGTAAAAGGAAAACCTGATTTTCTATTTTTTTACTCATCCACTATCAACCAAAACTCTCCTTATCTCAATTTGGAGATAACAAAAAGTTTCCACACTTCTTTGTCCCCTAAATTGTGATTTTGATTGGTAAAATCACAGTGTGAATTGTTTCTTAATTTTTACAAAAAGATTTAGAGGGTTATAATTCATTGCTTAGTAGGTTTTATTTATATATTCTGTTTCAGCCTGTCTATGAACAATACAATAGCATAAAAAATTGCATCAATAATGGAAAATTTGCCACAGCATAAACCTAATTGGATGATTTTTTTTAAGGAATAATGATCTAATTTCAACATTTTTTTTTTCAATTAATCTAGGCTTTATAGAAGTATCCCTTCTAATTTAAGTGAAATTTGGATGTAAATTAAGGCCATGTGTAGGCTGACACGTCCACACAAGCATTGATTACATATGTAGAAGTCATAGTTATATATATATATTTATTTATTTATTTATAAAGCTATGTTAAATATATTTTTAATGAACGATAATATTCTTTAAATGTATTGAATGATTTATTCATTTGGAATTCATACATGCAAAATATATAGTACTGTTATCTTTATTCTTGTTTTCAAACTTAGATAAAGCACAATTTGATTTTTTGTTATATGAAATCCAAATTGCATTAATAATTTCTTATTTGATGGAGATTTATTCTTATTTTTTCCAGCCCGTAAACAGATGAGAGGTGGACAACTGAAAAAGACTTCCAACTTGACTCAAGTGAAGGATGAAATTGAAAAGAGTACATCACCAACAGTGAAAACTGAAACCCCCAAAGCTGAAATTAATGAATCTGAAAATGCCAATACAACTGCTGAAAACTCCAAGGCTGATCTTAATAATTCGAAAACTGAAAGTTGTGATGATGATGATGAGTCAGAAAATCAAGATGTGAAACAAACCATTCCTCCCAAAAAAGCAATTCATCCCTTTTTTAGTGGTATATATATTTTGAAAAATATATTCTACATATATGTACCTTTTATATAAATTTTTTATGATAAAAGTTATTATTTTTGAAGAAAAAAAAATGTAGCATTCTAAATAATAAAAAGACAATACCTTTTAATTTTTAATTAATGTTTTTATGTGAATGAAAGGTGAACTACAACTAACTAATAATTACTCATTTCCTTCTTTTGAATCCTCCTAATGTATGTCTTTTTAACCCAACAATAAAATTCTTGCAGAAAACCATCTTGATTAAACTTAGCAGATTTTTGGCTAAATAGGTGAAATTTAAATCTTTTTTTAGTATTATTTATAAAACATAAAGTATCAGTATTTTCTTATAAGTTAATCTAAATAATAATACAATATTAAAAATTACAACTCATGTTATATAATTGTTCATTATTTTCCAAGAAAATTTTGCAGCAGTATTTAAATCCATATGAAATAAAATAAAAAAGAATTATTATATTCAATGATTTTTTTTCTTGTTTACTTTATCATATGATTTATTAAATATTATGAATTATTACTAACATTGCTGTAATGTTACGAAGCACTTAGCTATATTAACTTAAGATGTTAAAATTTATAGGAAATGATGTAATGATTCTTGCAAATCAAATACAACTGTAATTCTAGTTTATTTTATATTTATATATGTATTCATTCCTTCGAGTTTTATTTTACTTTAATACTTACAAAATTATTGTGAGGATCACATTTTTTTTTTTTTTTTTGTCAAATATTAAATTTTGTTTCATAACTATTTTTCATTTTACCAGATTTAGATGGAAGATACCTTTTATGAATTAATTTTAATATATTTAAAATCAGAATTTCAATTTACATCATTAATGAGATATTATTGCTCTAGTTAAACAATGTTGTAGTGATTTGTGTGGTGAAAGTTTCAGAGATTAATTTATAGCCCAAGATTTTCACATTGTATAAATATTATTTCATAAGAAATATTGAAATAAGTAAAAAAATTCAACTTTAAACAAATCACGATTACTAGAAAAATAAGATGATAATTCATTAATTCAATTTATGTTTCTAAATTAATATGCCATTCCGCTACAGTATTCTGATAGATCTTTATTATTTATTAGAAACTATTATTTGAACGTGTTAGTGAAAAAAAAATGTTTTAAATAATTTATTACGCTTTTATCATTTGTTTATATCTAAATTTTTAATGTAAATTAATAATATAAATTTTAAAATGAACTGTTATAGTATTTTTATAATACAATGAATTTTATGACTACTTAATCTCATTATGAAACCTAATCTACCAAATCCTTACCTAACTCATTTTTCTTCTTAAAAAAATTATTTGAAAATCATATCACTTGATAGGAAGTTCTGAGACTGTTAGATTATTCAAAATAATAACTATATAGATAAATAGCATCTTGTCTCTTAAAGTAATTTTTTGTGTTTGTTTTAGGAGTCAAAAAGAAAGAAGCTGATAATACATCACCCGAGGAAAAATCTAATAAGAAGGATATTAAATGGTTAGTAGCTACTAATAAATTAATAGAATTTTCACATGCAATATTCTTATTGGGAGATTTAAGAGAAATCCATTGTTAGTTTTATCCATTTAATCCATTGTTATTTGTGTGTGTGCAATACATTTTAATTTACTGCAGAGCATTTTCAAAAAAAAAAATGCAATTATGAATCTATGGATAAAAAAAAAAATAGTAATTTAAAAAAACAATATGTAAACTATGTGTATTAAATATGTTGTTTGTAAAAATTATTTAAGTTTTAAAATTCTTACTTTTAATGTTTGTAGCCATCATATTATCTTGATTAACATTTCATTGAGGTGGAAATTTTTAATCTCCAATTTTTAATATTGTTTACTTAAAATACAAATTTGTTGCACAATATTTTTATAAAAAAAATGTGAATGTGTTTAAAAACATTGTCTTATTCCAAGAGATTTTGAATCTGTGTCATTTAAGTATTACTGCTACTAATTACTTATGCTATTCAACATACTTGGACATCTAACTTTTGGATGCTTACTGCATGATTAAAGTATTTAAATGTATTGGATATTATCTGAAATTAGAAACCTGATTATTTTCTGTATTTTTTATATTGAAATAAATCTAACTCGTTAAATTTTACTTTTCATTCTTTAGTTTTGAAATCAGATATTTGTTCAATCATTCTTTACTAAATAACTGTTAATAAATCTCAGTAAATATAAATTGGTGTATGTGATAATTCTTGTTCGCTAAACATGTAGCGTTTTTTAAAAAAAATTGAGTTAAATGTTGTTTTATTGAAATACAGGTATCATATTTCCAATTTAACAAAAAAAAAAAAAAAACTGGTAAGAATTTTAGTCATATTTTGTTTGATGTTTTAACAGTAAAAAAAATTTTTCAACTATAATGTTCAGTGTTAAAGAAAATTTAATTTGATGAATAAAAATTTTATTTATATATTTTTATAGAATTGTATTTGTACATTTTCCTAAAATTGTTCCTTTACTTGTAATGCAATTAATTTAGTTTTTGATTATTGCATTTTCCAATTGGTTGTTAAGCTTCTTTAAATATGTGTTTATTAAACATATGAATACATATGAATTATTTTTTTGTATGGCTGAATGAGATGCTAAGATTTTTGTAATTTGAAAGCATCCTGTATGATTCATATTTCTAATCAGATCTATTTGAATTATTTAAGAAAAGATTATTAGTCTATGTGTTTTTAATATCTATTTTCTGCCTTCATATTATATTATATATATTTTTAAAGTTCTTCTGTGACTGGAAGTGAGTATGATCCATCAAAAACTCGCTATCATCCAATAGATGATGCTTGCTGGAAGAAAGGAGAGAAAGTTCCTTATCTTGCTTTGGCTAAGACATTGGAAATTATTGAGGAAACCTCAGCCAGGTGAGTTTTTGTTTTCATTTTTTTTAATAATTCACTTCCATAAATTTACTTCGTTTTAAATTATGACTTTTATATTATATTTTTATTTAAAATTATAACATACAACTATATGCTTTGGAAACAGTGAAATACAACTATTCATATGTATAAAATGTAATATTCAATGAAGGCACTAATTTGCAACATTTGACTGTGTTGAAATTATTTTTGTCTACTCTTCAATTACTCCAATATGAAACACTTGACATACATGTAATCATGTCCTTTCCACAGAAGAAATTCTTAGTTTTTAAATCTATTTCTAAATTTGTTACTAAATATTAATATTTCTTTTCATAATAATTTTTTTCATTTTTTTTCAATATATTTAATTTAAAAAATATATATGTTTATATTTAAAAAAAAACACACTAATAATCAATATATAGCAGTTTCTTATATATAAAAAATTGAGTATTAATAATTTAACATCATAGTAAAAATTTTGATCTTAATACAAATTAAAATAGTTTTAAAATTTATTAATAATTGTTAATATGGATATAATTACAATATATTTAATGTGTACATATTGAAATATTTAATGTGTACTTTTGTGTTGAATTTAGTTATTTTATTACAATGTTAATATAATTACCTCTCTTTAATCTGGTATTCAAAAGTTTGGTACATTCTGTAATATAGCACTGATCAAACCTTCACTTTCGTATGGATTCAAGTGTTTGTTGACCTGGATCACCAGATAGCGACACAGTGCTGCTGACATTGTAATTAAATATGTAATCCTTAAACATGCATATTTTAATGTGTACATACATACCAAACAAAATAAATATGTACCCCTTAAAACTATATTGTCACTTGATAATCTGGCACTTCCATGATCCTGAATGTGCCGGATTAAAGAGAGGTTACTATGATAATAAAGGGAATTCTATTAATTTCAGAATACAATTGTGTGTTTTAGTTGGGATTTTATCAATATTTCTAAATATCTTGCTTTTCTTTAAGATTAAAAATTGTTGAGGTCTTATCTAACTTTCTACGATCAGTGATTGTTTTGACTCCAGAAGACCTTCTATACTCTGTGTATCTTTGTCTCAATCGTCTGGCACCTGAATATGAAGGAATTGAATTGGGAGTTGGTGAAACCTTATTAATGAAAGCTGTGGCTCAAGCCACAGGTCGTACTGTGGAAAAAATTAAAGCAGAAGTAGTTGTTAAGGGTGACTTGGGTCTGGTCGCTGAGGTAAATTTAAAATACTTATGAACCACTTTTTATAATTAAAATATTTCATTCAATATTATTATGTTATTTCAATTTATTAATTAATTTTTTTTTTAAATTCTTGCAATCAAATAAATTTTAAATAGTTGTAGATATAAAATTGAAGGTATAAGAAAATTGTTTTGATTTGTGATACTCTCATGTCCATAAATGTTAATTAAATATCTTATATGCTTTCCTGTAATGAAAAATAAAATGCAAAAATGTACAGTTTTAATTAAAAATTTGATTTACTGAAAATTTTAATTAAAATTTTTTCTCTTCTATGAATATTATATTCTTGTTAAGATATCAAAATTCACTTTGATATGATTATTACACTTAATTTAATCATGCAAATACATTTTTAAAGAAACAACTTTTATTTTAAATGAAAAAAATATTTTATCTTACGAGAAAGTATTTCTGTTTAGTAAGCATGTTGTTGATGAGAATGTTTTATTTTTTGCTTTATAGAGCAGTCGAGGAAATCAAAGAATAATGTTTGCTCCTCCCAAACTTACTGTATCATCTGTGTTTTCTAAATTTAAAGAAATTGCCAAAATGAGTGGTAACACTGTAAGTATCATAATTTTACGCATTTTAGCTGTTTCAAAAAGACAATTTATAAAAATATTGAAACCAAAATCAAATAAATTAAAAAAAATATCTTAACAGAAACCATATTATAAGTCCCTGGTAATTGTAAGGTGCATACTAGATCAATGAAAAAAAAAAATCAAGTTTCTGAACTTTATAATTCAAAATCTATTATAATAATTAAAAAATTCTACATTGCATGGATACTAAATAAGATTCTTTGATCATATTATTGGTCCTTGCCTTTTTATTGAGTTTTGTTAACTGAAGACAATTATCAGAGATGTGCTTTAATATAATTCCATAATTAGAAATTTAGTTAATTTTATACAGGATAGATTTTAACATTTTGTATTATTATTTAATGAATGCAAAATATTGAAAATTATTTATTTATCTTCATCTTAATTTGAATTTTTAATAATTAATATTATTCTAAGAAAGTTGTCATTGATATTTTTTTGTGGTAAAATATATTTTTTAGAATAGGAAGTCATTCAAACCAGAGTTTTTTTATTTGCACGAATATGTTATCCCTGCATGAAATATTACTTTCGAGCATAAACGACTTTTGCTATAATGATGTAGCTAAATAATGTATCTGAAATTAAAAACACATCTGTCTATAAAATAATGAGACTGGCTCAAATAAAGATATTTATTTGCAATTTATGGCAATTTTATTGTTTATCTCCTCTACTATATTCCCCATTGACACTCACATTTCGACTCATTCTTATTTTTCGTTGGTCAAAAGTATGTTGCAGTTCATTTCAAATAACATTTTATTAGATGTGGCATTTTCTTTTTAATATCCTCCAATGACTCTGGAAAATGTAAAATCCACAGGAATATGGAGAATCATTTTTTCAACCCAATGCTGCATTCAAAAGAGCATTGTTTTGATGCAGTGTGATACTATTTTCCCAGTTCTGTGCATTTTTCTAATTCTTTCTCCTGCAAAATTTTCCACGCTGTGTCTTTAATAACGTTGGATTTTTTAAATATTATTCTGACCCTTGTTTGATCTCAGACACTCTGTCTGGTTTTTCTTTTTTTCACGTTTTCATCAGTTCTCGCAATTTTCAGCTGCCATTTTTAGGTCCAGTAGTGATAAGATTTGCTAACTAGGCTCAGATATGTCCAAGGTCTTTGTTCCCATACTATCATTTGACTCTAATTGCTTTTAAAGAAAACTACAAAGCAAGTCTTGTTATTTTATATGCATGCCTTTTGTCTAGCAATGGCATTTGCTTTGCATTGATCACAGCACCAATCCATTGAAGTGAATTTGGTTTCTCTTCATTTTAACTCATTTGTCTAAAAGTGGAAAGCATTTAAGAGAAATTCCTCTGTATGGGTAAGAATTCAAAAATTCTTGCATCCTCAAAACACAGATCATGTTTATTATTGAATTTTTTATGGGATACATCAAAGATTTTATGCACATTGATACCATAGTACATAGTAGAGCGTAATGAGCATCAAATTATAACTCCTGATTAAAATTAATTACAATTTATTCAGCTATAAAAAAGCACAGATCAATCATAGGCATTTTTTAAGCATTAATGTAAAAATCAATAATCTTGCCAGTTTAAAATTATATACCTCATAATCATTGCATTCATTATTTGATGACCCTGATTTAAAATAAATATGTGTGCAATTTTTAAGCTAATTTTGAATGTTATTATTTTTTTTTCAGGTTATGTCAAAAAAGACCGACAAGATTCAGGCTCTATTTGTAGCCTGCCGGGATTGTGAAGCCAAGTATATCATTAGGTCTCTCAGTGGAAAGTTAAGGATTGGTTTGGCGGAACAATCTGTACTAGCTGCCTTGGCTAGGGCAGCTGTTCTGACTCCACCCAATCAAGATTATCCTCCAGAAATCATGGATAAATCTTCAAAACTGTCAGCAGATAGTTTTAAAGAGTTCTTACAAGAGCAGACATTGATTCTGAAAACAACATACTGGTCAGTTATTTTTTTTTATTTATTATTTTTTTTTTTACTGAGCTTCTGTTATAATTGTAATAATTATGCAGAAAAGCCCAATCATGACCTGCTCCTCCAAAGCCACATTGCAATTCATTCGACACTCTGAAGGAAAGGTTGTTACTGACGCTATCAACTTTAAAATGTTTTAGTCGTTTGTTTAATATATATCATTAATATTTTATTATAAAACAAAAAGTTAAAACTGATAAATGCATTAAACCATAAATGATAAATCATAAATTAGGAATGAAATTAATGATTTGATCATAAATGAAAGTAGAAATTAATTAAATAAAACAAGTATAAAATTTTAGTGTTTTGAAATGGATAAAAAGAAACTTATGTGAGATTTAAGGCAAAATCTTGCATGAATTTTAGGATGCCCTATATTATCTATGAAGATATTTTTACATTCAGATTTTTTAAATGTGTTTTTAATCATTAATATGCCTTTATTATTCATCTACATTTTGATGTTCTAAGCTCTAGAGTATTTATATCTAAAGTAAATAATTAAATTTTCTTAGTGAGTGCCCGAATTTTGATGTAGTTATCCCAGTGCTGTTAAAGGAAGGCATTGCAGGTCTCCCAGCTCACTGTCAGTTGCAACCTGGTTGTCCATTAAAGCCCATGTTGGCACATCCTACCAATGGAATTGATGAAGTGCTGAATCGTTTTGATAAAAATGAATTCACTTGTGAATTTAAATATGATGGTGAAAGAGCTCAGGTAATACATTTATATTTTTATACATACAATGTTAATTCATTATATGTTCTCTTTAAAATAAGTCCAATGCATCCTGTTTGGGTGGAAAAAAATTATATGGAATAAAACTCAAAATAAATTATAACACCACTTTCTTCCCTTGTTTATTTTTCTGGACAAAGCTATGAGTACAGTGAGTAAGCAATGTGCCTGTTACTACCATTCAATGAATAGTCCATACCAGAATGAATGAATAGTTTTAAGAATCAAATTTTTAATATGTAAAATAAAATAAGTGATTTGGAAAACAAATAAAAATATTATGCAATACTAATATGCTTTTTCATATTCACATAAAATCCTAATAAAATATATTATAAACTTCAAGATAATTAATTGCACCTTTTAACAATTAGTTGGTAGTAGTTGTTCTCACTAGATAAAAATCAGTTTTTTAGAAATTTTTTCCATGGATTTTAAAAAAATTTCAAACTAATATTTAAGAACAATTTTAATTTGTGCATTATTTTCATGCTACATACAACAAAAATCATTATACGGAATTTATATAATGTAGAATAAATTATTTTTCCAAAATAATTCTATGAATTGTTCATCAAATGGGATTTTTTTTTTATTATATATCAACAAAACATTTAGGAGGCTACTTACCTTTTTAACCTAAGAATGAAAATGAATAATTTCAGAAAAAATTGCATTATGATTATGTATGTAAATCAGGTTTAATTCTAAATAAAATAAAATGAAAGAAATAAAAAATACAACTTTCATATCCTTAAATTTATGTTGTGGTAATTCAAGAGGCACCACCTAGGTAAAAAAATTAGTAATTTTTGAACCAGTCCCAAAATAGGTCAGGTTGCTTTAAATAAGTATCAAAAGCTCATATGTATATTAAATGTTTTTATTAAAATAGGACGTGGTGGTGCCATGACTGCTGTGATTTTGTATGAAATGACTCAGTTTTTGATTAATTAAATTTGCTGAATAACTTAAATATATAAAATTGCTTAAAAGAATTAAAATTAATGACATGTTTCAAATAATAAATGTATCAGTTATTAAAAATTATTAAATTGAACTTGGTTATGGTTGACAAATTTACACATACTTTCAAAGCATAGAAAATGAATTAAAATTAGTTTAAAGTTCATATTTTATGTAATAAAACAAAATTTTGTTTTATCAATCAAATTCTTTTTCTAATTTCATTTATTTTGTGCAGATTCATTTGACAGAGAAAGGAGATGTTAAAATCTTCAGTCGCAATCAGGAAGACAACACATCCAAGTATCCTGATGTGATTTCCAGGCTGCGCAAAGCCCTCAAAGAATCCACTAAATCCTTCATTCTTGATACAGAAGCTGTTGCATGGGATTGTGAAACAAAGCAGATACTTCCTTTTCAAGTTTTAAGTACCAGGAAGAAAAAGGTTGCTAATTTTATATTTTTTATAAATTTTAACATAGTTTTATTATTATTACAATGAAACTTGATGATGCACTACCTGCTTAAAATGCCATCCTCTCCCCATAAATCTAAAGTTAAAAAAAATTAACCTAATAGTATGGCAAGTGTAATATTTATGAATGTCTTGTTTTAAAATCTGCAGAATTTTTATAATTCTCTGCAGCTTGATTTTTTATATATTATTATAGTAATAAAGAGACTTTGATATAATAATAGAAGAAAAAATAGTTTTGCATTGCAGCAACTAAGATGAAATCATTGTATAAATCAAGACCATTGGTATTAGAAAAATAAAAAGTAAATGGATTTAATTTTTTTTCTAGTAACAAAAAAAAAAGGCATTAAAATTTGTTCTAAATAAAAAAAATATATATTTTATATATATGGCAACATCAAGAATTTATAATAAACTATTTGCAGTGTTTATATATATATTGTTGTGTGTGTGAGAGAGAGATCATTGTATAAATCAAGACTATTGGTATTATGTGTGAAAAAAATAAAGAATAAATGAATTTAATTGTTTTTCTGGTAACAAAAAAACAACATTATAAGCATCTTTAACCATAGTTTCTTGTGTTTAGATTTGGCTTTATATCAAAAAGGAAATATAAAAACATTAGTTTTAATGATTAAGAACTTCGTTTAGGAAAAAGCAAGATAAATTTTTTTGTAGATATTGCAAGGTTTAAAAATTCATTTTAAAATAATTTTGTTTTTCCTCATCTTTAAAAGCCAAATAAATTTCTGGCATTGAAATCTTCATAGTAAAGGCAGTTGTAGAATTATTGTGGTGAAGCATACAATGTTAAACAGTCTTGAGAACACTTCAAAATATACAACTAAATCTTCTGAAATTCTATAAGCTCATGTATCCATTTCTTTTGTGGGTTTTATGTACTGATAGTATTTAAAGGAATAGTTTTTAGAATGCCCTGTAATCAACTTCTGCATCAAATAACCTAAAATGATTAACAGATTTCATAAAAGTGTGATTTTTTACAAAATAGTTGTATTATTTTTGTCCTTCTGTAACTATGTTGTTTATGTGATATATTTTTATTAGGATGCTGTAGAATCCGATATTGTTGTGCAAGTGTGCATTATGGCATTTGATCTGCTGTACCTTAATGGAGAATCCTTGGTGAAAAAAACATTAAAAGAGCGAAGGGAACTGTTGCATTCCTCTTTTGTAGAAATAGACAATGAATTCACGTTTGTCAAATACAGAGATGGGGACAGTGCTGAAACTATGCAAGAATTTTTGGATGAGTCTGTGAAAGGTGCTGCATTTTATCAATGATTGTGTGTTTTTTTTTACCAAAGCTGTAAAATTATTTTTAATTTTGATGTTAATATAATTAAATAGTTATAATTAATTTACAGTAATAAATAATACGAATTTTTATTAATGTATTATTTGTTCATTATGTTTTGCTCAGATGCTTGTATAAAAGAATATCTTGTTTTTTAGTGATAACATATTTAAAAAAATTTTTTTTAGAATAATGCATTTATAAATTCATTTATTGTGTTTATCTGTAGGTAATTGTGAAGGTTTGATGGTCAAAGCTTTAACAGTTGATGCATCTTATGAAATAGCTAAACGATCTCATAATTGGCTCAAGGTATTTTTATATAAACATTATCATTTATCACAAATAAAATTTCTAATTTATTATTTATCATTAAATTATATAAAATTATTCAGAACTTGGATAGCTATGTATTTAGATTAAGTAATTAAAATTATTTTAAAGCATAATCAATCAAAATTACATTATTTTAATCTTTTTAACTTGGTTTTCAGTTGAAAAAGGATTATTTGAATGGCATTGGAGACACTTTAGATTTGGTTGTCATAGGTGGTTATCACGGTAAAGGCAAGAGGAAAGGTGGCTATGGAGGATTTTTATTAGCATGTTATGATGATGAAAATGAAGAATTTCAAAGCATATGCAAGGTATGTATTTGTAATTTCTTTATTTAATTTTAAGTATTAAAATCATTTGTCTTTAACTAAAATTTCCTGTGATTCTTAGATAATTTTCATCTGGGCAAATTTTTTTTATATTTATAATTTTTTTTTTACATATCATATACCAATTAAGTTATGTTTTAATATCCTAAATTAAACCGAAGAATTTTCAATCATGCCTTAATACTACAAAAAAAAAAATATCTATACATATTAACAGTAGCCAATACTTAAACTGGATAAGAGAAATAGAGTAACAACTAAAAAAAGGAGATATTTCATTTCATATTAAAAACTTTATTTTAATGAAAGAGCTTCTTTTTTCCATAAAATAAAATCGCAACAGTTTACTTTATGCCTAGTTTTATAGCAATTTTTTCTCCGTAATTATGTAGCTGAATAACAATACCACTTCACTTAAGTGGTAACATCATGCAATTCTCCCTTAAATATTTTCTGTGTTTTTGATAAACCTTTTATGTCGTTTCATTGAAATTAGAATCTTGTTCTTGCTCTAAAATAGTTTTCTAACTATTTAATTTGGTCTTGACGTGTAACAATTTTTTTCTTCCCAGTTTTTCCAAATTATATTTTTTATTTTGTGTATAAATTTGGTTTAAATTCTATCATACTGTTAACTTGCTCTTAAACACAATTTGAATGTGTTAAAACAAAGCAGGGAAGTTGCATTGTGTAATTATCCATTAAAAAGCATTTTCTAAATCCTTAAAATATGCATTGGCAGTAAAATATGTAGGCAAGAACTTATAAAGGAGATTTTTTCCTTAAGTGTAATTTATTAATATCATATTAACAATTGATGAAAAATATGTACTATGGGTAAGATATTGATTGAGTCACTGATAATCATTACTCTGTAATAGTACCTATGGATAAACCATTCTTTAAGTCTCATTCCCACCAAGGCGTGAGGCGACGAAGTGTCACGCGGCGGGGAAGTAATTTTTCTACCTGTTCACACCAACACTTCAGAAATCGCTTTATGCCAAGTGAAGTTTTAGTTACTTCTACTAGATGACAGATCTACTATTGGCTCAATCCAAGTCACATGACGCGGAAAGCATTTGAGAGTTGAAAGTTGGTCAACTCGAAGGGGTGAATTTCAACCGGTTTCCTCACCACTCTCCTCGGTCTGAGAGTCAGTGTAGAAGGTTACAGAGGGCAAGCGGGCCCATCTGTTGGAATTGTCAGGGCTACTTCCACTCGTCGGAAGTATGCCGTCTTCAACACTAACGGAGATTTTTCAGTGTCTAAAACCCACCACCCCATCCAAACCTATTTTTCCACCAGGGCCTAGCGATGTCAGCCTGCAAATAAAATGCCAGGCGAAGAACTGCCCAGATCCATCTCACAGTCAAATTATATTGCGAGCATTTGGGCTAGCAAAGGAAAAAATGAGGAATTCTCTTCACCGATTCGACATGACGTATCACCTCTTTGAGGCGTATACCAATGTCCTTTCAGAAAGTCAGTTCCTCACGGCTTAACTCTCTTCGGGTCTGGGTCTCTTTCAATTGGTTTCTGGAACGCTAACTCGTTACGTTCCAAAATTCACGAGGTTAGGGAGTTCCTAGCAGAGCAGAATCTTGATGTATTTTTGGTTCAGGAGACAAAATTGCCTCCTGGTTATAACCCTTTGATCGCTAATTACAGGTTCTATCGTACTGATAGACCCAACCAGCATCCTACCCGAGTAAGTGGCGGAACAGGAATATATATTAAAAATAGTATTCATCATCATAGCCTTCCTACTCCTAATTTAGATTCTATAGATGCTACAATTATTGAAATTAAAATGTGTAATTATCCGCCGTTAAAAATTATCTCTGCATATGTTAAGCCTAGCCTTCCAGGTGGTTTCCCGGTGGAGGACTTTAATAAGCTACTAAAAATGGGAAACAATGTGATTCTCGCTGGTGATTTTAACGCTCTTCACTCCTCTTGGAACTTTGGACATTCAAACAGATATGGGTTTACCCTAAATCGTTTCCTCCAAAGTCAAAGGGGCGTGAAAGTTGTTCCCCCTTAAAGTTACTAGAATTGACATTAGAAATAATAATCATCGAGGTAATGTACTCGATCTTGCTTTCTTTAAATTATCCCCTTTAATTATGATATTGAGGTGCTTACAGATTTAGATTCTGATCACCTCCCCGTTTTACTCACCCTGGACACCAGCCCTGAATCACTGAAAGTTCCCAATCAGTTAAATACTAATTGGGAGAACTTCAGGCATGTGATGGATAGTAAAAAACTACCAAGTTTCAGATTAAATACAGCAGCAGATGCTGATGATAGAATTAAAGAATTAAGCACCATTTACGTCACATGTCTGCAGGAAAGTTCTTCCCCTAAATTCAAACCTCCACCGAAAAGATTTCCTCAACACATCAAAGATAATATTAAACTTAGGAACTATTACCGTCGTAGGTGGCAAAGGACGAGAGATCCTGAGTTCCTACGGCATTACTATAGATCTCTAATAGATATTAGAGAAGCCATCACTGTCTTTACACAGCAACGCTGGCAAGACGACATAGAGGCCCTAACGCCTGAGTCAACATCACTTTGGAAGAAATGTTCCCTCCTACGCAGACAATATCACAACATTCCGCCCTTGCAGGGTGCCAACGGCCGAGCAGCTTATTCCCCAGAAGATAAAGCGGAACTGCTCGCAGACAGCCTCAAATCTCAATTTGAACTCAATCACGATGTTGAAGATAGAAATTTCTTCGAACACGCCAACTCTACAGTCACAGACTTCTTACAAAAACCACATATCAACAATTTAGATTTAATTACTCCAAAAGAAGTCTGTGAAATTATCAGACACTTCAAGAATAACAAAACCCCTGGTCTGGATCTTATTAGTAATCGCATGTTAAAGTCCACTCCTATTAAATTCATTCTGTATATTACCATTCTTTTTAACTTTCTACTTAGGATCTGTCATTTCCCAGCTTGCTGGAAGACTGCCGTAGTATGCCCCATTCCTAAGCCAAATGCTAATTTGGCTTACCCTCAAAATTACCGTCCTATCTCACTACTTAGTAGTTTGAGCAAAATATTCGAATCTGCGTTACTTAAACGCCTGAATCAGCATTGCGATCTTCATGACTTAATCATACCTGAACAATTTGGTTTCAGGAAGCAATTAGGAACCTGTCACCAATTACTTAGGTTGACAGAGCTGATTCATGACGGCTTTAACGAACGCAAATCTACGGGAATATTATTTTTGGACGTAGCCAAGGCCTTTGATAAAATTTGGCATAATGGCTTATTATTCAAGCTCATGCGACTTGATTTTCCACCCCAAATTGTTAAGATTCTTTGCTCTTACCTACAATCCCGAGCTTTTTTAGTCAAAGTAGGTGGAGTTACTTCCTCAACCAGACCAATAGAAGGGGGAGTTCCTCAGGGGTCGCTATTAGCGCCCGCCCTTTTCAACTTGTATATAAATGACATTCCGAGAGATTGCCAAACCTCTCTTTTCTGCTACGCTGATGATACGGCGATAGCCACACAGAACAAATCACCTCAGCTTGCTGTTAAAGACTTGCAATATTCTGTTTACAATTTAGAAAAATGGTTAACCACCTGGAAAATTAAAGTAAACGCCACTAAATCTGCCTGTATGCTATTTACTCGGAAGATCGCGTTTTCTCCATTAGGGAGTATCACTCTTTTGGCCAGCCCGTCCCCTGGGTAACTGAATATAGATACCTGGGGTTGTTTCTAGACCCAAAATTATCTTTCAATTCCCATATTAAGAATACAGTTGCTAAAGCAACTGGTGCGAGTATTAAACTCCACTGCCTAATTTCTCGAAAGAGTAGGCTTGCGATCAAACACAAGCTTCTGCTCTACAAGTCTATCATTAGACCTATCCTGGTTTATGGTAGTCCTATCTGGGCCTCTACCTCACTCACAAATATTAAGAGACTCCAGGTTTTCCAAAATAAACACCTGGCTATGATTGCTGACGCACCATGGTTCGTTCGTCGTAAGATCATCCATAGAGATCTAGACGTCGAACCTATTCCTAATTATATTATCAAAATTTCAAAGAATTTTCTTGAAAAATGTCCTCAGATTAGCAATGAGTTAATCCGTCGTCTGCCAACATATCACCCTGGGGTGAAAAGTTCACAAAAAAGACCAAGGGCAGTCTACGACGTCTCCTATGAGTGTTTTCCTAAACTTAAGAAACACCATGGCTGTTATTCTGAACAAGCGCAAGCGAGTTCAGGTAATGGGGTGAGCCTTGCTCATTGAGAATTTATCTCAATGTGTATCTGACGATTTACTTTGGCTTAAAAACTAATTGATTCCATTAATTTAAAAGAACTGGCGCAGGGGTAAAGATTCGGATCTTTGACCGCGAGGTTGAGGGTTCAGATCAGAACTCTGTTCCTTTTCTATCCCTTTTACTGCTACGTTGTGCTTTAACTTTATTCATATGACTTTCCGACTAGTAACTAAGTTAGGTTTTTATTTTATTTTTCGTACGCTTTTTTACCCCTTTTTTGTTAGGAAATAAAAGAATTAGACATAAAAATATAAAAAATAAAAAAATATAAAATAAAAATAAAATTTGAAAACCAAATAAAAATAAAAAAAAAAAAAAGAATCACGTTCTGTGATCGGCCTTTTTTTTTTGTGGGGAAATTTTGTATACTGTGTCTTAACCATTTGCCTTTCAGATGCTCCTATTGGCTCTCACCGTTCATGCATAATTTCCAATCAGCGATCTCGTAAGCAAAGGGTTGGTGGGTTTGTTTACGTTTTTGTAATAGTTCACGGCATCGACAACTGGTCCCTAACTGTACCGAATTTAAAACTTAACTTTTAATTCTTTTTATTTTTTATCTTACTTTTTTATAATTAGTATTTTTTCCTTTTTTTTTTGAGTACCTACTTAATTTGAATTTTTAGAAACATTTATCTTTTATCTTACTAACAATAATTAAGCAGCCTTTTAAAATGCCTAGCATATTTATGAATTAAGATGAGGAGGTTTAAGGAGTATTTCCCCCTGTTGGTACTCCGTAAACTGTACGCCAGTTGCCAGTCAACCGGTTTCAGGCGAATGCTGTGAGCTAGCGATTGGTCAACGCCTCCCGTCTCGGTGTGAACGAAATATCAATGCTTCTAGGAATTGCATATATGCAGGAAAATAATATAAAGCAGTCTATAATCTTCATTCATATAACATTTTATAACATATCATAATTATAACATTTTTTAATTTATAATAATTTGTAGTTGTAGATAAAAAATTACTATAATTTTAATTATATTTTATCGTTTTCTCTATTTTTATATTTTCACCAAAATTATATATAAAATTAATAATTTCTAAGTTTTACATAGCGAGTATTACAATGGAAATTTATGTATCACTGAACTTTATTATTTCTTCCAGAGAGTTTGAGTTTCCAGTTTAAAAATCAATATTTTAATTTTCTATTGAATCAATAAGATATATTAATTATTTTTCTTAATTAAAAGTACTGTTTTTTCATCTCTTTCCAGCTGGGGACTGGTTTCAGTGATAAAGAGCTGGAAACACACACAGACTTTTTCAAGCAGCATGTCATAAGCGAGCCCAAATCGTACTATCGTTATGACAACAGCCTCGAGCCTGATGTGTGGTTTGATGCTGTGCAAATCTGGGAGATTAAATGCGCTGACTTGTCCATATCACCAGTGCATAAAGCTGCAATAGGAATAGTAAGTGCAACATACTAATGTGTGTCAATAAAAGATAGCACTAGGTTGATTAATTTCTGTATTTTAAGCAAATTGGCATCAAGTGTTAATTTTTATCCTCCTTCCAAATTATCAATCATTCTTTCACAATTTTTTTATCACAAAGTAAATTTGAAAAACTCCCAGCATACACTTTGGATATAACTTCATCTTTCTGTTTTTTCCAGAAATATGCAAGTTCTTTAGTAATTGATTTTTATGCTGCATTGTTTTAAAAAGAACAATTGATTATTTGATTCTGAAAATAGTTTTTTGAGTTTGTAACTTACGCCTATAGTATGACCACGTAAAGCATGTAATGGTAGACATGTAGTTTAATGATGGAAATGGACAAATCGATTATTTGCGAGGGATGCTAGTCAAACAGATGAGGTACAAAGTTGCTTTGGAAAAAGAAAAATTTTCAATAATTAGTGGGAAAATGGAAATTTTCATGGAATGTGGATTTTTTTTTCATCTAGCTTTTCTTTCTGTATGTTATCTAAATTGTTTTATTAAAATATGCTATGAAAGCTCATAAATAAATTTTTGTCAAATTTTGCAGTTGTAAAAAAAAAAAAAAAAAAAAAAAAAAAAAAAAAAAAATGCTTTTCTGAAATATTCTTTTTTTCCTGTATCTGAAAAGCTTCTAAAGGTATTGTTTCATTCTATCTCTACAGGTTGATCCAGAAAAGGGCATATCTCTCCGTTTTCCACGTTTCCTGAGGGTAAGGGATGATAAATCAAAACCAGAAGATGCAACAGTATCTTCACGAGTAAGTGGTCTATTATTTGTACTTTATGTTATAATAACTTTATTGTAGTATTTTCTGAATACTCGTTCATCTGCACAGATGAAAACCTGTAGCTATAATTAAAACCTTATAGCGCATTTGAAATTTAATATTCAAAATACTAACACATATATAAACCAAAATGAAAAAAAAAAAAAAATTGTGTAACTTAAACATGTCGACATGAGGGATAAAATATTGCCAAGGTGGTAAAACAGGTGGAATTCGAAAAGCATTGATGGTGATAATGCTGTGCATTAAAAACACCCCAAAAGATTAAAGTCATTTTCTTTTTCTATAGTTATTTTTATAAGCTAGTTACTTTCTATTTTTATTTCTGGCATATATTTTGTTACTTTTCCATTAGTTGAGCAAAAATTTTGCCAACATCTGATTTTTCGTTTTGGCAATAATGCAACTAACCAGCAATATAAATAGCTTTGAAAATAAAACTCTTTTTCATCATAATTACGTAAGTTTAGTCGGGAAACTTTTTATCACAGTTTTTGTAGTCCCCATAGTTTGGTTCTGTTTTTGATTGTAGTGAATATTCTGATGGAAAAAAAAACTACTAAAATTTGCTTTGGGTTATTTTTATTTTAAACTTACTCTTGATTTATTTGCAAATTAGAGAAGAAGAAAAATTTAAGAACCTAAAATGTCAAATGAGAAAGTAATTAAATCTGGATCTTCAGTTGAAGGAAGTGAATAGACAAAATATCTATAGATAGTGGTGCTTTTTCTTAAAAACAATCTTATAACATTAGAATGTGATATTGTAATTTCTAAAAATGTGCAAAATAAGAAAAATAAATTGACCCACTATGGAAATTCAAGCGAATAAGAACGGGTTTAAAATCTTGTGTATTTAATTTTTATTTGCTATTTATTTATTTTCTAGATTGCAGAGTTGTATCAGAAGCAAGAACAAGTACAAAATATGAAGAATAAAAATATGAAATCTGAAGAAGATTATTATTAAAAATAACTTTTTTGTATGCATCATAATTTTTGCATGTTGCATAACAAACATATCACTATTGACCCATTTCAATGTATAATGTCAATGTTTCAATGTATTATTATTAAAAATAATTTTTTTGCATGTATCATAATTTTTGCATGTTGCATAACAAATATATCACTATTGACCCATTTCAATGTATAAATGTTTTCACATTTTTAGTATAAATTATAAATAAAGTTTTATTTTACAGAAATGTTTCCTTTAATAATAAATTAATTAATTTTTTTTTAATGCTTTTCAGGGCTGCAAATAAACTTCTCATTAAAAACCACATTTTTATTTATATTAATTTAGATAATCATTTTTATTTGAAAAGTTGAATGCTATTAATTAAGTAATTTCAGGTTTCTAAATCAAGATAATACAATTAGAATGAATTATAATTTAAATTAATATTTTATTTTGCAAATTCTGCTTTCTATCAATTTGTTTTCATCTTCTATTATATGTGCTTACTTTATTATTTTAAATAAAATAATATAAAATTAGCAACACTTTTGCAGTTTGCTATTTTATGATTATAATGTTAATAAGTTTTAAAAGTTCAAATATTTCACAAGTTGATTACACCTGAAAATATATATATATATATTGTGAAAAGGCATGCTTTTCTTTAAAAATATTTCATCTAATATAAATTTTTCCAAATACATGCAATTTGTTGGAAAGCTGTCCGGCGTAGCAATTGAAGGGAAATTAAAATTGGCTGAAATATAGTTAGATATGGCTGAAAAAGCAAATATGCATTATATTCTACAGATTAATTATTAAATTATAGACATTAAAAGTATTGCAATAACCAAGTTGATATTCATAAAAACAAGAGAATTACTGTACTTCACAGTAACTAGAATACTATAGGGAATGGAAGTGGCAATTCAATTGCATCCTTATAATACATCCAGTAGCAAAGACAGTGGCTGTTTTAGTAGTCTTTTCTCATCTCTGAGGCTTTCAAAAGCTGTTTTGGATCCATAATAAAATACCAACTGTTCAAGAAAAAGCAATTATTTAATGTATTACAAATATTGTATCTTTCATACCAGTATATAGTAACTGTAGAATTATTTTAATTTAGGAGTGTTCTCCCTTCTGGTGAAAAAAGTGTGTATATAGATTGAAAAGCACAAGAAACAATGCAACTTGATTTTAATAACAGTTTTATTTCTCAACTAGAACGACAATAAATACAATTATTAAAAATCACACACTTGTGGTCATCGAGGGAGCACAAAGCATTCAATTCTACAACACAAATTAAGTACAGAAAGGGACAATTGTCTCTTTTCTGCACGAATATCTGAAAAAGTGCTCGAGATCCTTAAAAATCAAAAGTTCTGGTATTTGCTGAATGGAATGGAATAAAAGATCAAATCTGTACTGTACAGTGAATGCTGAAAACTTTCGATTTCTCTGCACGCTTTTTACAAATATGGCAGATGTACAAGTATCAAGAATGAAAAAGCAAGAAAAATACAGTAATGTTACACCAGAAGAAAAAAGTTTATAAAATTTGCAAAAAAACATCAAGCAATTCTTTGGTTAATTTTGTTTATTTTATCAATTAAACACTGCCAATTTTGATAGAAAAATCTTTGATGAAACCAATCCTTTTTTCTTGTTAAATAAAAGTTGTTTTTTCTTTCATTAGTAAAAATAAATATTTAACTTAAATTATAAAAATAAAATTCATAAAAAAAAAAACCTGGAATCGAATGGGGATAGTAAATAAAAACAAATGTCATTTTTTTTTTTGTCACATTAATATATATAAATATTTACATTTTAAGACATTCTATTGTAAGAATACTGTATTTTTCATCATATAGGCTTAAATGTTCTCTCTTGATTGCATTTCAACAGAGAAAAGTGAGGCGAACATAAAAATGAGCCAAAACAAATTTGGTTTGCAAAAATATTTAACTATTTCTCAGTGATACTTTTATTTATAAGTGAATGCTCAAAATATTGTCAGTATTTTTATAAAGATTTACACGTCAAAACTTGTTCCTTAAAATATTTAGTTCCACTAATTGAGGTATTTCACAAAGTTTACAATATGTTTATTTTGTAAATGCTATTTCATCAAATAATCAATCTGCCATTATCTTTAAAGTAATACTTCATTTACTCTTTATTGAATTGTATAAAAGGAAAAAATTCCTGTTATTTCACCCAATTTCGTTTGACTTCAATGGCAACAGCTTTGTAGATGAAAAATTAATTCTATAACAAGAGAAAAATGGACGGCTTTGTTTTGATTATTATACATCATACAAGTTATATATTTCAAGCTTTGGTTTTATATTTTTGGACGGATTATTTGTTATATTTTTAACCAAAACAATTTGCATATAAATGTAGTTATTGAATTTCTTGAATTCAATATTTGTTCGATTTAATTAAAAAAATCTTCAACTTTCCAGTAGAACATGTTTTAATTCATTATTTCCTGACATGTAAGTTTTGATACAATTTTACTGCTAAAAAGTAATAAATATTCCCTACCTATAAATATATATAAAAAAAAGACACTTCCTAACTTATGTAAATGTTAAAAAGCAACAATTATTAATGATTAATTGATTCTATTATTTTCAAGGCAGCAATAAATATGGAATTCTCGATAATATTCTGTAAGTTTTATTTGCTTAATAGATATGCTTAAAATACTGTTACCATTCTTAAAACTAGTTTGAGAGATTATACTTATTTAACAGCGCGCATATTTTAATGTTTCTGTTCTTTGCAAAAGCTTTCCATGAGAACACAACTTGTTAAGAAATCTTTATCTCACTCTTCTCAGAAGAAAAAAAAAAAAAAATTCTATAAAGATTTGATGCATCTGCTTTCTAGGACGGTCGAGTTAAGAAGTTTATTTTTTTGAAAAAACACACTTTCAAAAGGAGAAAGATTTAAACATTGTGCCGAAAACTATTCCGTAGAAACAAACTGTCAGTTTCTCGTGAAACATTGAGCTCTGATCTGGCTACATTCACATCAAAAGGGTAAAATGATTTTTTGGGGTTTTTTTTTTACAAATACTATACTGATTAAGTACAACTAACTCCCTTCTTCAGCTTGAGCATTTTGGGAATCCGTCGAAATTCAGCATGATGCAACTGCGCATGCGCTCGCATTCGTGCAGACGATTCCGAACATACCTGTTCGACATGAATAGATCTGTCATTAAAATTATTTTTATGATGCTTATGTCTTTTTATTCATGTGTCTCCCCAATTTTGGTAAGACTCTATTTTTTTAGAGAGTAAGACTTTTTGATTTTTGCTCTTTATTTTAATTGTCTCGTGTATCAAAAGTAAAATTTAGAAAGGTGTTTTTTCCCGCCATTTATTTACGAATGTGTACGATTGATTAGAACGTTCTCAAACGCACCAATAAGTGAATGTGACATGTTTCATGCAAGGATAATAGATTTTAATCTTAGTAAATGATAAAAAAAAACGTACAATACTTTTCAATGAATATAATTAGAAAGAAATATCCTGTTTTAAATCTAATAACTTTTAAGATATTGTTTCTCTCCTGTATACATGTATGCGAGATAGATTTTTTTTTCTTTTTAATTACTACGAATAAAAACTGAAATCTAAGTATTTGCTGTTGTCTCATTTTAGAAGAAGAAAAAAAAAAGGATTATCCATTCTAAGGATCTAATGAATTAACATTTTTAATTATTCTTGCAGAAATTAACATTAAAGTTTATTAATTATTGTAGCACTTTAATTGTTAGTAAGCTAGTACTTTTAAATAAACTGAATCAAACATAAAACCTGTTGTGGCTTTTACGAAAACTAATGGTGAAAAGCGTCATTTAAAAACAAATTAGGCCTGTTAATGCTGGGGCTGATATTTCTAAACAGGATTGTTTTTCCTGAGCAATACTTTATATGTTCCTCACAGTGCAGTTGCGAAAGAAATATTGTTCCATGAAAAAAGAAAAATTTATTTTTAAATCTCTATAGCATAATGGCATGTCAGTTCTATTATATCTTAAAATCCGAAACGTTATTTGAATGACAGCTCGTTGAGAAGTGATTATAATTGTTTTATATAATTGAACTAGATTATTGTATACATTTTATTGAGTTACATGTCGCTTGTATTAAATTATCTGCCTCATTTACTTTATAATGTAAAATAAGCACCATACTGGATTAAGGAAAGGATCTTAAATATTTATTTAATTTTTAAAAAGTTAAACAAAATTATAGTTAAGTGCTTGGCATCAATAATGTTTTTAAATTATTATTATATGAGAATTTATTTCTGTGTCATAAAATTAGTTTGAAAGAATTTATTTCTGTAATATAACGAGAGCTTCAAAAGAACATTATTTATGTTCTTTGAAGAATTCAACGAACTTTGTTCTTTTGAATTCAATTTAAAAACATTTTTTTTTCATGTTACTATTCTGATATCTAATTAACTTAATCTATTATGTTTAATGAATTAAATATAGAATAGCTAATGTAAAATAATCATTAAACAAATTAAATCTCTGAACTTATTTCAAGTAAAAAAATGTGTCTATTATTGACGTTTTTCTTACTGATGAAAGAAGTCAGCAATTATGGAATCACCAGTTGTAAAAATTTGACCTTGACTTCATGTGATAATACTGATATTATTAGACTATAAAATCTCTGATTGGCAAACTCATCTCATGCCATGGCACTGTTTCCATTATCTTTAATGTGCATTATATACGTGATAAAAAGAAATATCTGATGAAAGGATGCACAGATTTAAAAGGGTATACTGTAACTTGACCACTGGGCCACACAAAAAATAAATGAATGAATAAAAAATGACGTAGTGTATATTTTGGCAATGAATATCCTAGAAATATTTTAAATAGTTATGTGGATGAGAAACTTGTATCCAGGTTAGCACGTTATTAACAATGGTTTAATTTCTTAATTTTCTGAAACATCCAAATAGAATACTTTGCAATGAATTAAAAGCATAAATTTAACTTTTTTATTAAATATGTTTCATGTTTTATTAGAATCTAAAAAAAAAAAAAATAATAATGAATGAAAAAATTACCTATCATATTATTTTTTGAAGTAAAAATTTGACTTTTGAAGAAGCTGTCTCTGGATATGATGTCTGCATACTAATACTCAGTATGCATCCCTGATCAAAGTTTAGTTTTGCGCGAATCAATTAAGTAAAAATTAAAAACCGGTAAAGTTATAAACGAAATGGTTTTAGTAAATATTTGATATTTTTTGTAATGGACAGTTACATATTAAGTATAAGTCACTACTTTTTTCTTTTATCTACAACATGCCTTTTATTGATGATTTGTGATTTCGAAAAGAGTTAAAGAAGGCATTTAAAAAGGAAATAATGTCAGATATAACTAACGCTGCATAAACATAATTAAGGTGTGAAGCTACCTGTTAATGTTTTAAATATTTTTAATGAGTAGTGGTGAACTTATATTTATGTATACTGCAAATGTACATAAAGTAAAACAAGCTTTACCATACAAACATCCAATCAAATTTCTTTTCCTTTTATCGAGGATGTATTATTAGAAACAGATTTTAAAAAAAGGCAATGTTTTGCGTAATATGACAATGGCTAGAATAAAGGATCTACAAAAAATCATTCTAGACAGTAGAAATATCAGTATTAAAGTGGTATTTTGGTATACGACAGCTTTAGAATGAATAAAACTGTTTACACTCGAATTGTTTTAATTGTTACATGACTAACGTATGTCAGAATAAATCAGTTTACACTAAAGTACCACCTCAACAAACCCCAAACAAGCCATAAAAATGTTTTCTGGAATATAGTCACAGTGTCCCATGTTTTTTATCCTGAAGACTAGCAAAATTTTTTGGGCGGATTTTTTTTTAAAAATGTCAAATCTGATGATCTTCAACCGGGTCCAAGAAGAGAGAAGAAACAAAAAAGTTAAAGTTAACTTTGGTAGATTTTCATTCACACTTATATTTCATCTAACTAATTTTGAATTTATGTATTTTAGTATGTGAATTATTTTATACAACACCAACAATGCACAATAAATCATTAGCAAGTGGATTTTTTTTCCATGGAAACGGATAAATTATTTTTCCTTTTATTTGTATGGAAAAAATTCGCTTGGTGCAAGTCTAAGGATTTGGAAAGATAACGGATTTAGACTGAGGTATCGCTGTATTTTGAAAAGAATAAGCAAATGAAAGCCTATTGTTTTTTTCAATTTCTTCTATTAGTTCACACTCTCCCTATATACACCTTGTTCAAATTTTCAATCGTTCATAAAATACTTTGTATTCATCCACTCAAGTTCAAACACATTTCTTTTTGAACTTGTAGTGGATGACACTGGATGTTAATACAGTTTTCCCAGCTATTGATTCAGTAATTAAATTTAATCAATTAAGTTTAGTTTTTTTTTTTTTTTTAGATTTAAGTTGTATATATCTACCAATAGATGGCGCCAGATAAACGTTAAAAAAATGAATGAAAATTATTCATGAAGGACTTTCTGCAATATAATGAAAGAAAAGTAGGAATTAACTTTAAAAACATTTTTTTTTTATTACTTGTATTTCGCTTTTACAAGCTTGGTGTTAATGATTGGATGGTGTCTGAAAGTGAAATGGCACTGGAGGAGGGGGGCGTGGGAGGTCGAAAGGGATGTGGTGGGAAAGGTCTGCGTCGAATGTCGAGCGTTGCATTTCCAGAACCTGTCATTCACACAGAGGAGGGTGTCTACGTTACACATTGATTTGCTGAGCTAAGGGGTAGTTGTCGAACGACATTGGAAGCCTCACTACTGAAATCTCCACTTACACGGGATATTTATAAGGAAATACTCATATGTACAACACAAAAGCAATGGGATCGGACAGTCGTCGGACCTCTTTTGGCAACCTCCAATTGGATTCCTGAAGAGGAGGGCTTGCTTGTTCTTGTCGAGATTAAACCCTCCTTTTTTTTTTTTTTTTTTTTTTTTTTTTTAATTTAGACTTATACAGAAATCCACTTCACTCTTAAAAATATTAGATAAAGCTCTCCTCTACTTAAAATATTATTCATGTTCATGTGATTTTTTTTTCAAAATATTGATTCTAATCAATATCAGTTTTGTGTTGATGTACTTTTAATCTTTTATTACAAGTGCCCTTTTTAATGTATAATTATTTTCTGATTTATTAAGGAGAATAGGATCTGTTTTCAAGATAATGTGGATTTAAAATAATAATTAGTCTTTAATGTTAGAAATCTCCTGTAAAATTTAGTTGTTGAGTTATTTGAAAAAAAGGGGGGCATTTCTCTGATATTTTATTTGTTTTAAAAATATCTTCAACTTATGTAAAGCTATTTCGAAATTTTTATTTGAATTATGTTCTGCTACTCTCTTTCTTTTCTGTTCATTTATATCATAGTTCTGTCATCTCACTGGACATGATATTGTTGGTGATATTTTGTTTAGAATTAGAAGTGTATTTTAGGCAATTCTGGACTAAAATATGTATGATAAGCAAACGAACATGTCAGTTCTCTTATGTTTCTGACGAATATATGTTTTCGTGTAATCATTCAATAATTAAGTACAGCGTTCCCTAAAGGTGAGTTGCGATACGAAAACAAAGTTTGAGAATGTCAAAGATATCATGATGACATCTCAGACATTATCTAAATGCACGCAGAACGTGGAGAAAGTAGTCCAATTCCTCTACTTTTTTATAATCCACAATATTATTCTTTAATTTATAATAATTATATGATTATTTTTGTTTCTTTTATTGTACTAATGGAGCTTTTAAGTGATAAGTACTGTTTAGAAAACCACAATGAAGAAATGCAGAATTAATTGCGTAATGGAAACAAAAAGTTATGAAAACGCTACTTTAGGTTTCAAGTTTGCAATTGGTTTTAACATTAGAAATGTTAGACTAATTAGAAATGCTGTTTAAATGTATTTCCTTAAAATGCATTTAGGGATTCACTAGCAGAAAGAATGTTGAATACTGTTTTTTGATATGTTTATCAATTGGATTAAAAAAGGAAATCTGCTAAGCATCGGTTGGATTGCTATACTCTTTCCGGTATAATAATATTTTGTATTTTAGGATCAACTCAAAATTGCTTACTAGCTATTGATAAATTTTAACCAGTAAAATTTCTCGAAATTTGGTATTTTGAACTTTCGTAATTTCGTAGCTCCTTCATAATTTTAATTTAATACACAACTCATGCTTGTATTACACTATTTTTTTCTACAAAATATAGATTTTCATTGGTAATTTAAGTACTGGCATGCCTTTAAGTACCTCGTTAAGAAGTTTTTCAATCTCATAAGGACGTAAGATAATACAGGCTTCGAAAGGCTAGCCTTTAATTTAGATTAAAAGGCCTACTTCAACTTAATGGCAGGAGGAGGAGAGGGATTCAGAAATTAAAGGTGTGCTCAGGGCCGGATTTTCCTATAGGCTAACTAGGCTTCAGCCTAGGGCCTCAAGATCAAGAGGGGCCTACATTCAAATTGTTAACAAAATTAAAATAACACTATTCTAAAATCAGCAAACACTAAAACACTGAATCAAAAATAAGGAGAAATTCTACACATATGAATAATAAACAAACATAATAAGTAATTTACAAACTTAAAAATGGAAGGTGAAAAGGCCTCATAAGTGGAATAGCCTAGGGCATCTTTTCATCTAAATCCGGCCCTGGGTGTACTAGTATTTCTCTGATTTTATAAAACATTCATTTTGAGCTTTCGTTGAATTTTTTTTTTCCGTTGTAGATGCTAAACCTCTATATGAGTGAAGTTTCAATATTTAACCCAGAACTGAAACGAGATCGATTGCCAAAAACGATTCGCCGACTGCCCGAATAACGATCCCAGCACTCGGAAAGCAAGAGAGTTTTACGGAACAGTTCATAATACTAGATAGAACGAACGACGCTCTGCCTCAATCAGTACACGTGGACAGGATCCAGATCTCCGAGGTCATCGAGGTCGAAGGCGACCGCCTCCAGGGCAGCCTTGCACTCGGCCCAGGGCTGGTTCTGGAGCGGGTCCTGGGCTTGCCGGTCCAGAACGTAGGGTGTACCCTGGGCGTAGCTGTTGCTGAAAGTGTTGCAGACGCTCGGCTGGCTGGGTACAGAAATACTGAGCAGGGGTGTGAGTGTGCCGTCGAGGGAAGGGTGTTGGAACCCCCACCAGTCTGTTGTGGCCGGTATGGCCTGCGTACTGGGGCCACCCATGTCCAGGTGATCTGGAGACACCAAGTCCAGCTCTGTGGGTAAGTCGGAGCTGCTACCATCTGAGCTAAATAGGTCATCGTTGAGAGCCAGGGCTGTGTTGACCACTGACGAAATCGAGTCTTCCGGGCGATACTTGTACAGGTTGTCCAACTCTAGGTCGTGGTCCCCTAGGACATCATTCCAACAAACATCGTTGTTGCTTTGGCTGGCACTGGTAGTCGGATCGCCGATGGTTGCGTGGGAGCCAATACGGAGTCCACCATTCACCATGCTGACGTGTGGGATGGGTTCCAGAACTTGAAGCACCTCATCACTGGACGGAGATGACTGTAGTTTGGTGTGGACGGATTGTGATGAGGGAATGACCTGGAAGTCGCACAGGTTGCTGGTGCCATAAGTGAACAACTCTTGGCCCTGTAGAGGCTTCAGGTCCGCCATCATCTCCACTTCGGAGTGGGAGATGAGTGAGCCAGCTGAGCTGGGGGGTGTGTCCTGCTGGAATGTCTCCAGGACTCTGGCCAAGGTGTCCGACTGCCCTTTCAGCTGGGCTTTTGGGCGTGGCTTCTTGGAAGTGCTACCCCCCGCCTGCCTCTGGGCTGGCCTCCGCTTCTTGAAAACACCATCTACCAGGTTCTCAGCGAACTGGGGGTCAAGGCGCCAGAATCCGCCCTTGCCTGGTTCATCTTTGCTGCGGGCAATCTTTATGAAACATTTGTTGAGCGACAGGTTGTGGCGAATAGAATTCTGAAAAGGAAAAGAACGTTGAGTTCTTTATACACTACATGCTACGTGTGATACAGTTTCAAGTGACTTATCTACATAATTTATAATCTTTGGGCTCTTCTATCAATAAGATATCAAACCGAAATCAATACATATTTATTTAAAATCTTCCTTAAATTGCAATTTATTTTTACAATATTCATGATTATTTTATTATTAAATTCATTTACAAAAATTCACATAATGTTTTAATAAATTAATTTGTCAAATAATTATATATTAAAGTAGATGATCAGTTGTCGTGTTTTCAAACCAGAAATAACGCTTTTAATTTCAATACGATAAAAAACAAGATATTAAATTTCCAGAAGAATAAATAGCAAGTAAAATTTGAGGCGTGTGCGCCATTTTTATGAAAAGAACTCAACTGATTATCTATCAGCGCCTGAAATCAATCAGCATGAGGAGGACTTTGATTTGAATCCACTAGGGCTGTTAATCACTTTCCAGAGACCAGGTGACTCGATGGCGAGTCGATAGTCAAGCTGGTTAGTGTGAAGATTTCCGGTTTTTCTTCCGTATTACAACAAAATGCGATACAATCACTTCTAAAATTTCTCCCGGAAAGCAATGCCCCAGTTGTGGGTTGTTAGGGCATACATAAGTGGAACACAAATCCCGCCGATGTTCAACAATAAAAAATACATTCAGTTTTTTACAAGTATTCCTCGAAATGTAGTAATTTTCCCCAAAGTAAGTAATTTTCCCCAAATTTTGGATAGCATAATGATTCATATGCTTCATGCGCACGTGTTTCATTGAATTTGAAAAGACTATTTTAAACAATAAATAACTACAAGGACAATCTTCTATTTTTATTTCGAAAATATATTAAAAAAATTATATATTTTTCATCTATCAATTTAATTATTTTTTAGCTATTTAAGTTTTTATGTACGAATCTAAATTAATAAATTTAATCACATATATGTTTCATACTGTATACTTCGTTTCAAGATCATAAAATGTCAACTTTCAGTGATTCGCCTCCCTCATTTATAATTAAAAAGAAAAAAAGATTTATTGTGGATTACAAATGTGTGAGAAATTACAGCCCTTTGAATCATGTTAATAAAGGCATGCTAAGTAATTTTGTTGGTGGAATTTCATTATAGATTGATATT
The DNA here is from genome assembly GCA_021605075.1 of Caerostris darwini. NCBI lineage: Eukaryota > Metazoa > Arthropoda > Arachnida > Araneae > Araneidae > Caerostris > Caerostris darwini. The sequence continues at coordinate 57,462 of BPLQ01002086.1, forward strand.
TGAAATTTATTAAAATATCTTGTTAGTTTAATGCGTTAGAAAAATAAGAATGGATTTTTTTTTAAATAATCGTACAGTTTTGTAATAAAGTGAAAAAATTCTGCATTATAAATACACTTGTAACATTATTACATGTACTCAGAATTCTACAGGCTAATCTACAAAGCACTTTAATAAACCTGCATGATGGAATAGAAAGAAAATAATAATGATAAAAAATAGCTGAATTTATTTACATCCGGATATAAATTCTAGTGCAATCACGGTGTTTTCTCACGTTTCTCCGTTTCAATTCTCACGGTGTTTTATGTTGGCTCCAAAGAAAGGGGGGAAGTCGACTGGAATTGCTGTTATATTAATCGGTCCGAAAATAACTCGTTCAAGAAACAGCGCGTGAAAAGTAGAACGTGATAAAGTACAGGAAGAAACAATCTCATCCAAAATTCAGCCACGGAGACGGGGGAGAGAGCGGACCCTTTGCTTTTTAATACGCTTTTATTAGCTTCACCTGTATGTTTGTATGTATGTAACTGACTTTTTCCCCTGGAGATCTGTTTCTCCTCATATACACTATTTAAGCTGCAAAGAAACATTTACAGGCATCTTTCAGAAAGAAAGCAGTTGTTTCACCTGAATGTTTGTTTGTCTGTTAAACTAAAAAGTAAAAAATAAATTAATAGTTTAAAAAAGCTAAAAAACACGCTTTTAGAGTTAATCAATCTAAAAAGTAAAAAATAATTGTTAACATAAGAATAAAATGACTGACGAGAAAATGAATGTCACTGTTCTAAAAGCGTGGGATGCTCGATATCAATAGTTTCGATATCAATTTTCACTAGTTTCATTCCGAAATGCAGAGTTAGTTTAAAAATGTCATACAAAGCACCCCACGCTTTTAGAACAGTGACATTCATTTTCTCGTCAGTCATTTTATTCTTATGTTAACATTTATTTTTTACTTTTGAGATTGATTAACTCTAAAAGCGTGTTTTTTAGCTTTTTTAAACTATTAATTTATTTTTTCATCTCATCCACTCGATTATTTACACAGGCAACTGGTCCAAACTACACTGGTATCTCGGTATACGTCCACATTGGAAATAGTCCAACTTAATATACGTTTCTGTTTGGACGCGAAAAAATTTGTTTGGTGTACGCAGGGTCGGATTTAGATGAAAAGAGGCCCTAGGCTATTCCACTTACGAGGCCCTTTCACCTCCCATTTTTAAGTTTGTAAATGACATGAGAGATAATAATAAAATACATCATTATTGTGATACATATCAATATGTTAAATGAAACGTGTTGTGGTGGGTACTAATCTTCATAAAAAATGTGGCACGGATAATAAATAAAAAAAAAAGTAGAGAACACTTATTTGGACATTTATTCTCAGCACCCTATAGAGTACTTGTAACAATAACTCATCAAATATAACACACAATATTTACAAAGAAGCAAAATTCAAATAATAAAAATCTTTGACTACGACAATAAAATTTGCAATAAAAATTATCCTGTTTTCTATCAAATTAAAGCTTAGTAGCATAAGGCGCGTCAATATTTGCCCTAGCAATCAGTGAACGTATGAATTATACTTTGGTGCAATCTAGTCTATACAAACGAACAGACCCAATGAGCCGAACGCGTTGTTTTTAGCCAATGCATTTTTATGTTTATTTATGAGTCATATGTGTAGAATTTCTCCTTATTTTCGATTCAGTGTTTTAGTGTTTACTGTTTTTAAAATAGTGTCATTCTAATTTTGCTAACAATTTGAATGTAGGCCTCTTGATCTAGAGGCCCTAGGCTGAAGCTTAGTTAGCCTATAGGAAAATCCGGCCCTGGGTGTACGACATTTGATTGGAATACGACTCGCATTCTTCAAATTCTTTGCTCAATAGAAGTGTTTTAAAACACTTTTCTGAGAGGCCTTTCGAAGGCTCAAATAAACCATAAAAGAATTCTATGGAATGAACAGAAAATATCACATTTCCTAAACATTCTAAACCAGAAGTAGAATCCAAATTCTTTGGGGCAAATTTGCAATCAATATAAATCGGGCCATCGTCAAGCAAGTCCATATTAAGGGAAAATGATAGAATTTAAAAAATTTACAATTATGTACGTATTTCACCAAACTGCTTTTGTATTTCTATATTTTAGTATTAAGCAGTATTTAAATCATTTTATACAAAGCCATTTATGTATAACAAGCCAATAACAATGCGATTTTTTTTTTCATCAGAACGGATTAATTATTTTCGTTTTAATTTGTACGATAAAAATTGGCTTGATATGCACCCTGTTTGTTTTTTTATAGAGGAGGATTATTTATTTTGCTTTTACTTTGTAAGGAAAAAATTCGTTTGGTATACGAAAAACAAACGTCTTGTTTGGTTTTCATGGGGACTGATTAAACATTTTTCTCTTTGTATGGAAAAAGTTCGTTTGGTATACGCTCAGCTTGGTTTTCATAGGAATGGATTAATTATTTTCCCTTTACTTTGTATGGGAAAAATTCGTTTGATATACGTCTTATTTGATTTTCATGGGAACAGATTAAAAATTTTCTCTTTATTTTGAGTGGGAAAAATTCATTTGGTATACGTCCTGTTTGATTTTCATTCGAACGGATTAATCATTTTATGCTTTGTATGAGAAACGTTCACTCGGTTTTCTAGGAACGTATTAATTATTTTCCGATTATTTTGTACGTGAAAAACTCGTTTGGTATATGCCATGTTTGGTGTAAGCCCAAGGATTTAGATGGAATTATGGGAGTATACCGAGGTATCACTGTATTTACAAATAATCACTTCATTAAAAATGAGTTATAACTAGCTTTTTTTTTTAATGCATTGGAATATTCCACTTTTATGTACCATGAGCTTTACATCGTAGGAGAGTTATGATAGAGCATTACTTCTTGGGAGAAGTTTCATAACTTAAATTGCAAGAATACTTATACTTATTACCACACCCTTATCGGTTAAGAAGAAATCCAGGAAACCTTCAGGTTGAATCTGACTATCAATGCGAAACATTTGGATGCTTTTTAACAGTAGTCACAGTCTCATTTTTGAAAGCAAGGACTGTAATGTGTACCAACTCATCATTCAAACCTACGACCTCTAGCAAGTGATCTATACAAGTTTCCATAGCGTCTCTATCAAGTGACATTAAAAAAAGTTTCATTTGCTCATAGGATAATAGCATTGAAATATAGAAGTTTTAAGCAATAGCAAAAACAAATTTCAAGATAATAAAACGTGGCATCTTTTACTGTTAGGAAGAATCTGAACTCATTTCGTTATCCGCGGGAATTTTCTTTAAATTTAAGTTTGTTAATAACAATACTTAGAAAAATGTATTTTTATTATCCATGTTTAGGTTTTATAAATATATTGTATCATTAAAACGTGCTGTTCCTTCTGAAACTGTTTTCTTCCAACTGCTTTTAAAACATTTTTTTTTTCAAGGAATATTTTTGTTTCGCATTTCAAAAATTGTAAAGATATCCTCTTCTGTTCTGATTTGACAAATGATTAGAAATTCTAAAAATAGGTAGTAGCAGTTATTACAGACTGTTGATTTGTTGTGTTGATTTTTTCAAATATTACCTTCCTTTAAAACGAAGGTTAATTAAAACTAATTTTTAAAAACAAATATCAACAAAACAGAGTGTAAAAAATGTATATATCAATTAACTTAATATAATCTTAGAAATAATCCCCCAACTTCTTATAAATTATATTATTGAAAATTTCGGAATTTTCTCTAAATTACTCGCCAACATAGCTAAATGTTCCATTTTTCATCTCCAAATGTGTCGCTAACAAGATTGAAAATTTTCACCAAGTTAATGATATTTCTAGTCTTCTGCTTAGTGCATTGACAATTTTCCGAAATCGTTAATTTTACAGCTTCAGCTTATTATTTGCGGCGGCCATTCCGACTACTGATTGATAAATCCAAAGAAGACGATAAACAATCCATTAGAGATTTTTGGAAAAAAACTACAATATCATAGATTATATGTACCGTAGATAACGTAAATCTTTGCTGGAATGAAATGAACGAGAGGTTTGGAAAGAGAATTGAAAGAAAGCAAATCAAGGATGTTGACACAAGAGAATCCATTGTTGATATTGACGAAATTGTCAAGCTAGCTAATGAAATAAAGTTGGATAATATAAATGCGCAGGATATTGAAGATTGATCGCAGATTACAATTCGTGAATGTCTTTCCAACGAGTATCAAAGAATTAGTAGAACAACAAGTGCACAGAGATGACGAAATTTGCGTTTTCTGAGATGAAGGAACTTTCAATAGATTTTCTAAAAAAAAATAAATGAAAAGTTTAGACATCGTTACGGATATTATGGTCCAAAATGATTTAAATTTTGATAGATATTCAAAGGCAAGACGAAGTACCATTTATGCGATTTCTTACTATTGACAACTTCTTGTTGAACGAAACAGGAAAAGACAAACGTCGTTAGATGACTTCACAAAAAATAAATAAATGATTTAAAAAGGGAGAAGAACATTCTTTATCACAAACAAAACTTCTTTATTAGAACTGGGTTTTTTCCTTCTTTTTTTTGGGTGGGGTGGGGGAGATTCACGAATTTTTATGAATAGAAATTGATAATAACAATATATAAGTCTGTAATTAATATAATAAAAAAGTATTTAACAATAATGTTACAAAATAAAGCACAAAAATGCCAGATATTTTCTTATTCCTTGTTCTGTTTCACCTACTGTATTCTGTTTATTTACAGTAAGATGACCTCATTTAACGTTGCTTTGTTAAACACTGTAACTTTTTGGAATATATATACACTCATGTCCATAAATTAAGGATAATTCAGAATCACACAGAAATTGAACTCTAAAATTAAAATTTCACCTGTAGAATTATCACACACATCTTGAAGAAGAATATGCAAATTACAGGAAACCACCAGATGGCGCGGATAATACGTCACAATGACGAGAGTGTAAGAGAGGGGTATATAAGGAATGGTGGCAAAGAAGTAAAATTGTTCACAAGCGCTTTAAAAGCCTTTCAGTGCAATAACCGCATAGTTATGGCACAAAGGAAGCATTTGGATAATTTTTTACGTGGTAGAAATTATCGGACGACTGGAATGTGGACGTACCCAGCTGGAAGTATCCGAGGAACTTGGAATCGCCCAGAGTGTCATCTCCAGGCTTTGGCAACGATTCCAAGATGATGGTAATGTGAGTAGATGTTACAGCACATTTCGCCCCCGAGTTACAACGCCGAATGAGGACCGGTATTTAGCAGTTACTGCCAAAAGAAACAGACGGAGCACAGCATCAGACCTGTCTCGTCAGCTCTCTTCAGTTACCGGTACGACAGTTTCAAGGCAGACCGTGTACAGACGCTTAGGGCACATTGGTCTATATGCTCGTATGCCTGTCAGATGTGTTCCACTTACTGCAACTCACTGTCGCCTGCGATTAACCTGGAGTAGAGAGCATGCATTGTGGACACCGCAACAGTGGTCTGGTGTGATGTTTTCCGACGAGTCCAGGTTTAGTTTGCAGTCTGATTCTATGCCGGACTTTCATATGGAGAGCGCCAGGTACCCGTTACCACCAAGAGAACATCATTGAACGACACCGTTACGGTGGTGCAGGAGGGCTCGTTTGGGGAGGAATTATTCTTGGTTCCAAAACTGACTTGCATGTTCAGAGTGTAACGATGACAGGCCACATCTATCGGGATATCATTCTGGAACAACATGTACGTTTGTTTCGGGGCGCCATGGGTGCTGAATTTCTGTTTATGGATGACAACGCCCGTCCTCACCGTGCAAACATTGTAGACGAATGCCTTCAATTGGAGGATATCACCCGTATGGATTGGCCAGCATACTCACCGGACTTGAATCCAATAGAGCAAGTGTGGGATATGCTTGGCCGACGAATTGCAGCCCGTCAACCCCCTCCCATCTGTCAACCGGTACTTCGGAGGGCATTGCTTGATGAGTGGTGTAATATTCCCCAAGATCAGATTGATAATTTGATACTCAGCATGCCTAGGCGTTGTAAGGCCTGTATTGCATCGTCCGGGAGACATACTCCATATTAACCATCATACTAACCATGTTATACTGTTTTTTGAAAATAGGTTCTTTTTTGAAATTTGCTCCAGGGAGTAAAAATCGCAATTTTTCTGAATCATGTCAAACATATAGCATCTTTTTTGCTCTTTACCTTTTGTTTAATAAATAGACTTTACAAATAAGTCAAATTTGTTTTGCTTCTGTCTCTTTCTTTGCCTGGACTTCATTATCCTTAATTTATGGACATGAGTGTATATATATATATATATATGGCAATCATTAAAAAGATCGAAATAGCATTTCTTCTGTACATTTTCCTTTGTATCTGCATCTCCAGTTTTTGTCGTTTACCTTTTTATGTAGGTATATGTTTAGTGATTTTCAATTTCTTCGCTGTAGCTTATGCGCACTTGAGATCTTAAATAAATTGATTTTTAAAATTTTTCCGTTTTTGGTAATTATTTTTTCTACAGAGTTAACTTGAAGCTCGTGCATTGTGAATATTATGTGACTTTTTGATACAAAGTAAATGCGTTTTTGAATGTATAAAGAACACAACACAGGAACACAAAACCAATAATAGGACGGAGACTAAAGAATAGCTGACATAGAGTGAGCCAGAAACGACCACTTTGCATAACAAAAGCCACTACAGGTACTCGCTGCACGAAAATTGTATAACAAAACTATCGCAAAGCATCAGATAGCATTCGCAATGCAAAAATCCTCAAGTGCAACAACCTTTTAAAAAATCTAACTAACTAAACTAAACTAAACATAAACTCTTAAAAATATTAAACAAATATTAATCCATACAATCTTGAAGCTGGTTTTTTATACCAATATTGTTATACATAATTCACTATAGATAAATATTTTTGACAAAAAGAAAGAATTTCATTTGAAAGATGATAAAATCGCATTATGAAATTCCTTCATCAGCATTAAAATATGCAATGTTATCAATAGCGAGTTTCTTAAAAATAAATCCACATTTTTCAAACATACACACTCACAAAAAAAAAAACATTCTTCAAAAAAAACATTAAGTGAAAAATAAAACTCCCGAATAACTATATATTTTATTAAGATTCCTGAATAACTATGTCTTTCATGTGTAGTTTCTCTATTTATATTATTTTTCTGTTATTTTCTTACTCTGAAATTTTTGAGACAGTGGCAGGAAAAAAAATATTCGTTAAATTTGTACATTTGAACTCTTTTATAGCCACAGACGATACTTTGTGGCAGCAATTGTAATTTAGCTGTCGTAGAATAGATTTTGGAAGAAAGGAAAATGGAATTGACGCGAGCGCATTATCGCGCTATGATTTTCTATGATTTTAAAGGGGAGGGGGGTTAAATGAAGAAGAATGCTTTCAACGTCTACAATTAGCATATGGAGACGAAGCTCCATCTCGTGCTACTGTACTTAGATGGTTTACCGAAGTTCTATACTGGATCAAGAACACACAAGAAGACCTCACAAGAAGACCTTCATCAGCTGCAGTTCCAGAAAATGTGTCGGCCATACGAAAAATTATAGTCGATAATAATCTCTGCACTTACCAAATGATACAGAAATAGATTGGATCCGCAGCTATAAATAGAATTATTCATGAAAAACTGCATATAAGAAATTAGTTTGTCTTTGGGTCCCCCCATAATTTAACAGAACACCAAAAAAACGGAGTGTGTCAGAATCTGCAAAGAAACCATAAATGTACTTAACGATGGTTGACATCCCCTTATTTCTAAAATAATAACTGGTGATGAAACTTACATACCGTTTTTCGACGTTCCAACACGACAAGAAAGTAAAGTATAGGTCTTTGAAGATGACCCCAAACCAACAATGGTGAAAAGACAACGAGCAATGAAAAAGGTAATGTATGCCGTTTACTTCAGAAGTACGGGACTGGTCAAAGCCATCTAGCTGGAGGGACAGAAGACAGTCACAGCTAACTGGTACACCACTAAGTGTCTTCTAGAGATTCTTCAAGGCGTGAATGTAAGGGTACTCATGCTTCACCATGATAATGTATCTTCTGATGCGGCAAGATCGGCAGTCGAATTTCTTAAACAAAAACACATCAAAGTGATAGAACATCCATCCTATTCCCATATATCTTGCAATGCGTGACTTTTGGCTTTATTTTAATTTCGAGAAAAATTTGCGTGGTCGCCGTTTTCATTTCGAAGATGAGATTGATGAGGCTATAAAAACATATTTTTCATCAATTCCAAGAAATGGAGGGCGTGAAGAATTTAATCTTAGGAAAAACAGTCTGCAAAAGTGCATTGATGTTGGAGGGGACTACTTTGGTAAGTTAAACTTGTACCATTTAGCCGTATCTCAAAAATTTCAGAGTGACCCTCGTAATAGAGTAATTTCTATGAGATCTTCTTTCATTGTACATTTAAGTTTGATTTTTATAAGCCTCAATATGAGAAAAGTCTCTCTTATCACTTGGTATGTTGGTAAAGCAACCACTGTTTTTGCTGTATGTTGTATGATTGAAGGATGCAATTGAATTGCCTTTTGAATTTAATTTTAATACGAATTTTCAGAACATTGCAAAAATAAAAATTATCTTTATAGAAGAGTCGGGAATTGCAGAACTAAATTTTGATTTCGACAAAAATTGTTTACACCATTCTCCATGCACCCGGCTCTTCCCCACTTCTGGATAAAACGAAGCCGCAGTATTGCAACGTTAATGCACGAAAATTCCATGGTACACGCTTTAAAGTGGTTCAATTTACGGTTACATAGTTGCAACAGAATGAGGGGATGCACTGTTACGCAAGGTTCTATTTATACAGGAGATTAAGATAAATAAACCCCGCCAAGCGTGCGTGTCGCAATGACCTGGGCGTCGGCTCCTTTCCCAGAACATTCCCCCTTTTCTTCTTTTTTAATTGCCGGCTTCTTCTCACAAGTAGCACGGTCACAGAAGTTCAAGTGGTGTTTGCTACACATGGTAATTTGTCACTGTTCCGTTTGTGTTTTTTGAAGGTGAAAAGACATTTAAAAATTCAATCAAATGTGAAATTTGATGTTGTTTCAACTGTTGTTTAATTATCGCGATTTTTACTATTATGTTTTTTTCAATTTCTTCTATTAGCGCACACATCTTGTTCAAATGTCCAATCGTTCATAAAATACTTTTCATTCATCCACACAAGGTCAAATACATTTTTTTTTTGAACTTGTAGTGGATGACACTGGATGTTGATACAATTTTTTTCAAATATTAATTAATTCATTAATTTTAGTTTGTTTTTTTTTAGATTTAAGTTGCATATATCTACCAATAGATGGCGCCCGATAAACTTTAAAAAAATGAATGAAAATTATTTATAAAGGACTTTCTGCAATAGAGTGAAAAAAAAAGTAGGAATTGATTTAAAAGAAATTTTTTTTATATTACTTGATTTTTCTTCCATCAAACAGTGTATTTTAGAATGAAAGAGAAATGTTTAGTTAATAAATATCACCTTTCTCATTAAAAAAGGAATAGTTATTGATTTAAATTATTGTATATTTTTTCCTTGAAATTGTTTCTGATGGATTCTGGTATCTATGAGAAAGTAAACCATACTTTAATCATGAACCAGTCCCTTAATAAACAAAAGAATTTAAAATGGGGCTTGATGGCCGAGTGGCTAGCGCTCGGGTTCGAGTTCCGACGGTATCATGGATGTTTGCAGCGGTTCGGAATCCACTTTAAACCGTAGGTCCCGATCTAACAGCGCCGTAGTACGTTGCGGGGGTAGTAGAGTCCGTAGCATATCTTCAAGCTACACGTGCCTCTTAAGTTGTGTTAAATGAGTAACATCGGCGCAGCCCTTGCTTACGGCATAAAAATAACTGCCTATTTGCCAGCTGCATTAGGAAAAAAAAGAATTTAATTTACTTCATCGTAAATAAAAACAATCGCTTGATTGTATTTTTAAAAAAAAGTTGGAAACAAATGACTTTTCTTACTAGGCATTGCCAAAAAAAACCTATTATATGCTACGAATACAAAATTAAATAAATCTCTAATTCCAAAAGAGTCTTCATGCGTTTTATGAACATAAATATTGCTATACGACTACAACATAGTTGCGACTGTAGTACAAGCAAAAATATTGTTTTAAAAAACTTATGCTAAGCAATCCAGCAAGATCTCATCATTCTATACATCCATCCATCAGCCTGTGTGTGACATATATACAAAATTCTACCCAATTTACTTTCAGAAGATAAATTTCCCGTTTGCCCCGCATTAATTTTCAACATTTGTCACAAATACGAGAATATAGACGTCAAGGAAAACAAATTTAAACATCTTCCTGAAATTTCAGTACTGGTCAAACAATAATCATATTCTGTGTTACGAGTATTCTTTTATATGAAGACATTGTGGGGCGCCCTTGAGAAACCAAATGTCAGGTGGTCATCGACCCGCCTGCTACTGGACCGAGGCCAGCGAGTTCAACACACTTTCCCAGATTTAGAGTTCCTTTCATTTTCTCCCCCCTGTCTCTCTCTTTCGAAGCACTTTCGCCCGCAGTGGTCAGCCCGCCCTATTAATTTGGAATCGCCGTCCCATTGAAAATGCCGGAGTGCTTGAATCTATGCTGAAGTTACCCGATGGGCCCGATGAAATTCGGGGTACAACTTTGCATATAAATACACAATTTTGTTTAATTGAGAGCAAAGACAAAAAATACGGGTTTAAATGAAAAATACTTAATAAAACTGCACTTTAAACAATTTCCACCTTCTAAATCAATGATTTCCAAAATTTTTGATCGTGTGCCCCTAAGACGAAAATAATTAAAAGTTGATAAATATATACTACTGTGTCCAAAAAGTAAGACCCATTTTCAATTTAAATTTCCAGGGCATATGCTATTTAATTTTTTTTTCTTTTTTAGGTTATTGGCAATGCCCTTGACATCTGTGTGAAATTTGACGTCAAAATATTCATTAGTGTTTGAGTTACGCTTGGCTTTATGAGATGCTAAAACTGATTCCGGCGATTTTTGAAATGTCTGAATGAATAGAGCAAAGAACTTGCATTCAATTTTGTTTGTGGAAACGTGTAGAATGTTGCAGAAGGCATTCGGGATAAAAAAGTTTAGAAGTGGTATAAACAGTTCAAAGAAGGCAGAGAACGCGTTGAAGACGAAGAGCCTCTGGTCGACCACCAACCTCAACCGACGAAGCTCACGTCCAAAAAAATAAAGATTTGGTGCTTGCAAACCGTCGATTTACAATTAGAGACCTTGCTGACGATGTTGGAATTTCAAAATTCCATTATAAACGATGTTTTGGGCTTCAAACGCGTCAAATCTTGATTAGTACTGAAAACACTGAATGCGCCAGCTCACACTGCATTGATTCTGTGTGACTTTTTCGATAAAAATGAAACCCATATCGTTCCACAACCACCGTTTTCACCAAATTTAGCATCGGGCTACTTCTGGCTATTCCCTAAACTCAAAAGACCACTCCGGGGACACCGTTTTAAGTCGATTGAAGAGACATTTCAAAAATCGCCGGAATCAGTTTTAGCATCTCACGAAACCAAGCGTAATTCAAACACTAATGAATTTGACGTAAAATTTCACACAGATGTCAAGAACAGTGTCAACAAACTAAAAAAAAAAAAAAAAATTGAAATACCATGTGCCCGAGAAATTTAAATTGAAACTGGTCTTACTTTTTGGGCACAGTAATACATACATAATTTTGTTTAACGGAGAGCAAAGACGAAAAAAAATATTGATTTAGATGAAAAATACTTAATAAAACTTCACTTTAAAAAATTTCCATTTTCTAAATCAATGATCTCCAAAACTTTTGATCCTGTACATCTAAGACGCAAATGATTAAAAGTTGATATAGATACACTGATGGACAATTGCCAAGGACTGATGATACTATCACCCGTAGCAACCACAAAATGAAAGTCAGCACGAGGTGGAAATTAGAATAAGTGCAAGATACAAGAAGAAGTGTTCTGCGTATGCAAATTTTTCATTTCAACAACTGTTCGTCACGTGATAGCGTTAATAAGAGATTCGTAGGATTTCACGCGTGTGGACAGTCGCTATTCAAAGTGAAAGTTTAACAGGAAAGTTTCAACTGAAGCATGTGAAGTTTCGGAAATGTCTTTCGGATATCATTTAGATTATTTTACACGTGAATGTATTATAGAAATTATCGAAGATGGGTGAAAAATATATTACCAGGGAATTTGACATCGTCAATTGTGTTGTTTTTATAGCTTCGGAAAGCATTTCAAACAACAGGAATATGCAGCAAGATGTTATAAGCGAGATCATGTTAGAAGTACGACGCCTGAACATAGACAGGTACATAGTTCTATCAGCAAAAGAGATCGGTGATCACAGCCAAGTAGATAGCAGATAAATTTATTGCCACCACAGGCAAGAGAATATCGCGAAAAAAGGTAGTCACAAGTTTGAGAGAAAGAGGACTATAACGTTCGGATACCATTGTTCAGATTTCACTATAAGATCCGTTTGCAATGATATAATCTTCGCAATTGGATCGATCAGGACTGGGCTTGCGTACTATTCTCAGATGCAAGATGGTTCAATTTTAGATCTTATTATAGATGATAAGTGATCTGGAGTGAGAGTGATATTGCTTATAAGCAACAAAATATTCAGAAGGCGACCGATATTCTACACGCAGTATCATGGTATGAGCCCCCTTCATGTGCTTGTAACTAGAATTATGACCGGCTTACGATGCATTGATGAAATTCAGCTGCCTCAAGTTTGCTTTTTTTTTTTTTCGTGGTGGTGTTGGTGATAAAATTGTTTTCATAGATGGCAATCCACCTTGCCATTGAAAAATCACTGTTCAAGATTGTCTGAACAGCGAGGTTATTCAACGCCTTGTGTATCCAATAGGTTCTCCAGATCTAAGTCCCGTTGAAAACTCCTGGGATACTTTGGAGAGGCGTCTTTCTAGTTGACGATATCCTCCATCATAGTCCATTGACAGAAGAGTAGGACAAATTGTCTCAACTGTTGCAAAATTTTGTTGTGCAACTTATGCCACGACATGTGAAATGTTGCAACGGAGTCAATTGTGGATATATCATGTAACTTTCTCAAACGTCGCTTGTGTCATCAGTAAGCCTATTTGTTTCAATTTTTTCGTACAGAGCATCAAATGAACACTTTTTTTTCTTTATGAGTTTTCAAAATCTTTTGCATTTCAGAGTACAGTAAATTATCTTTATTATAATGTGTGAACATTGTAATTCCATTCTCCATTCTCGTAGCAAACCTCTTTCTTGCCAGTGTGTACTATCACCAGTAGCGATAGAAGGACTCTCGCCTTGCAAAACATCCAAACCACCATCCAGCTCTTTTTACAGTATCTTTGTAAACAATGACGTTTGAAGTGGAATCCACAATTCAAGAGACGATTCTTAATTTTCCGTCTTATAATTCCAGAATTTGTGATTGTTCGAAATTGTTCTCCTGGTTCAAAGGCTATGGCCATCTAACGAATTCTTTGATCTTCCTTTTCCCGAATCCACTTTCGCCGGCCAGACCCCAATATTCTTGTATTATTACCTTCCTGAAGCTATCGCTGTCCACATGAGTTGTGACATCTCGATTCCTTCTTCCTGTGATTTGGTGAGAAGAGTCATACTAAATCCTTGCTTCTGTTTTCTTAAAAGTATCTTTAGCCAATATACGCTTATTTTTTTCAGGAGAAAGAGGTAGTTTAAGAAATGGTTAGATATTAAAATGAAATTTAAAAAGGTAATTATTTAGAACAAATGATAAAAGTTTTTATATCTCAAAAGTCCCAATCGAAATGCACAAATAATAACCTTCGTTTTATACAATGTTATGATAACGCTGTATGGAACAAAAACAAATTTGAAACAAGTAATATAAAAAAAAAAATTTAAAGTCATTTCCTTCTTTTTTTTCTCACTACATTGCAGGAAGTCCTTTCTAAATAATTTTCCTTCATTTTTTTAAATTTATCTGCTGCCCTCTATTGGTAGATACATGCAACTTAAATCTAAAAAAAACTAAAATGAATTAATTAAATTTAATGAATGAATTAATATTTGAATAAACTGTATTCACAAATACTACACTACACTATTCCACTACAAGTTAAAAAAAAATGCATTTGAACTTTAATGGATGAATAAAAAGTGTTTTATGAACGATTGGAAATTTGAACAAGATATATATAGGGAGAGCGTGAGCTAATAGAAGGAATTTAAAAAGATTTTCATTTTTAAGTCAGCAGGAATTGTGTTGCAAATGATATCATCTATGAATTTTTAGTTCACGGCTCTCAGTCACATGGCCATGTTGTGAGAAATCCAAAATATTAATTAAAAAAAATATATTATTTTAAAACTGTCACAAAGTTGTAAAATTACTTCCAATATAGCGCATCATTGTTAATCGGATCTTTAGAGTCAATGAGTAAAGAACTTGATGGAAATTGGCGAGAGAAAGAAGCAAGGTGTGTATTTCAAAGAAACAAAACATAAAAGAAAGCAGACGTGGGGCCCTTTCGCTTTGAAGAAAGTGTATTTGCACAAGATATTATTGACACAGTGAGATTCTGATTCTTTTCTAAAGAATAGAGCATCGATTTCCGGCAAAGATCGATTGCTCCGCCTCTTATTTACCTCGGCTTCCGCATTTTAACCCTCGTACAATTTTATTGACTACCAAAACAGTATTTGTAAAACTGCGATACAACATTACGCTATGATTTATTCCATAGATATTTTAATCCCTACATTTAAAATGAAAACATGTATTTACTCAGCCCATGAATTGATTTATAATTTTTTTCGTTTTCAGAAAAAAAACAAAATTTCATTTGCATTGCCAAAAATAAATAAGTTTTCATAAAAATTTTACCGTGTATGTAAAATAATGCTGTAGAAAAATTGGATATACAAATTAATTGAGTTGCTTTCATTTAACGTCATTAGACATGCTGAGAAAACAGGCTCTAAAAATTGTCGAAAGTAGAAATTGAGTAGTGAGTTAGCGTATTGCATAGTGCGTAGCGTAGTTAGCGTATTGTACTGCATAGTGCATAATGGACATCAATTAGCTAAAGAATTGCGATTCTCAGTCTTTGAGGAATTAGAAATGGAACAGAATCAATCCTACGCAGTAAAATGTTCGAAAGTAAGCCTATGACTTGCAAGTAAGCATGGGGGTAATAAAGAAGGCTTAATTGGATACAAAATAGACATGTATTACAAATACCATTATTGTGAAAAACGATTTTAATAGATTTATCATTTCACCATTGCCGAGAAGTACGGCATGCATTTAAGAGAGAAATTTCAAACAAGAAGGCAAATAAAAATAATGAAATGAAATTGTTTTCTCAAAAATGTCTTACAATCAATATTTATCGTGTATTTTGTGTAATTTACTTCTAAAAACAGCTTCTAGAAGATACAACCGAGGAAGACATAGAGCTACAAGGACGTGGGCAAAGCTACAGCAAATGACCGCCATTTTCAAAGAGACAGGAATCGCTTCATGGGCCCACATCGAATCTTCTCTTGTAACAACCACTGAAAGGATTCTTATCCAACTTGAGCAGAAAGCTTCATGAAGGAAGTTTATATGCAAGATGTCCAACGTTGTGTGTATTATTTTGTTTATGCTGGGCTACTTGATGCAAGATTGGTTTGGTTTGTCATTCTACGGTCGTTTTGTGCACACTTTGGGCTCATTAGACCAGGACCTACAGCTTAACGGACCTACAGATTCCGAACCACTAACACCACATGCCACCTCCAGGATTTGAACCTCAAGCCTGTGCTACCAAAGGCCAGAACGCTTGCCAATTGGCCATCAGGCTGCCTTGATGCAAGAAGATTGATGGGCTGGTGAGAACGATAGCATAGTAATAAAATAGAAAGTATCGCTCTATTAAAAAAGAACAGAAGGTTGGGGTAAACATATCTGGGTAACATGACTAGGTACATGTTGGTATATATATCCATAAACATCCTAAATATTTTTAGCATGCCCAAACACGTTCCTTTTGTACTCGAGTTGGCGCTGTATCGCCATTTGGCTTGTTTTCCCTGAGTGCATTTATTTACAAAACATAAACATGTTACGAAGGGATTCTGAAAATTCCGAGAAATGCCTGAAATTTTGTTCTGAAGCTAAACATTTATTGAACTACGTGTTTACTAAAGATAAATAGATAAAATAAATGTTATTTTGTTTATAATTCTGATCATTTTGTATGAAGTACAATAAAACATCACAGAAAATTCATATAAATGAATGTTTTATTCTTTAATAATTTTGGAGGAAAAATAACACAAAAATTTTCATGAATAGACTATAAATGCCATATATTTAGAAAAATTAAATTTGGATTTATTTACAATTACAAAAAAGGAAATAATTCTTTCGAGAATCGCTGAATATTAGTAGACCTTCTTCTCCCTTCGCACCAGCGACATAATAGCAAACAGTAAAGTTTGTTAGCAAAAATCGCCAAGCTATCAATGCTTATATTGAACTAAAAATCCTGATATATATGCTAAAAACTAATTCTAAATAAGTGCAATAATCTGCAGTATAATATAAGCTTATTTTTCCGCTCTCTGTAACGCAAGTAAAAAAAAAAAAAAAAAAAAAAGAAATATGTCTCACATAGATTCAAGGCAGATTGATCATGAAAGTGACCAGGCATCACGCCATTCCTGACAGTGGACAGTGACGTTTGTAAAAGTCACATTGGGTGTTTGATCACGTGTGGATTATTTTTGCCCCAAACTGGCAACCCTGATCCTCGCTCTATTTTATTGCTACTCTTAGGATGAGAATCTGAAAAAAAGTTATAATCTCAATCATATCCATGAAAGAGGCAGATTGAAGGGCTCGATGTATATAGGTGAAAGTGTATTGTTTCTTTTTCTTCTTCATACTGCAAGACTATGATGCTAAACCACACAGAGTTCGGTTAATGGAGCTTTGCAGCATTTTTTTATTCTCACGAGAAGAGTTTTGGCTTTTCATTTCCAGGAGAGAGGAATGTATGTTATTTGACAAGTATAAAATAACAACCCATCACTCAAATTTGACAACAAACAAGCAGTATTGTAGGTAGTTGTATTGCATGCAATTCATGTTTTGTACTAATGAGAACAACCTGTGACTCAAATCTGTTAGCAGATATTCGGTGTCATGTTTACTGAGGAAATTAGTGAATGTCTGTGCGACCTTTACAGGTCGAAACAAGATTGAACTGAACATAACCTTACTATGAGATTGAATATGGACTACACCATGAGTTGTTCTATTGTGATGGGTGATAGATCACGAGCTGAGAAATGTCTACTCCAATGAGAAGGGAGGGAAGCTAACCCCCCTCCCTTTTAACGGATCGTCTTAAAAGGAGGTTTAAAAGAGGTGAAGAAGAAAGAGAGTTTTGTGACGAGTCGACCAGAAGTGTTGTTTTTCTTTTTTTTCTCTGAAGTGACTGAGTAGGCCGGAGATTCCGCTTGTTTCCAAAGTGAGCCTTGTTTCGTGGTTTCGTGTATCACGCCATGTGATAATTAAGGTCTGTCACAGACCAGGCAATTAGATTCGACGTAGACTCGAAAACCCTGACAAATTTCTGACTTTGTACTGTTCATGTGATTTAATCGTGCACTGGTGATAAAATTTTATTTTTAATTTTTCATATTTTATATAATAATCCAGATTTCATTATTTGTGTATATATATATATATATATATATAGTGCTTGTAAATAAAAAAAATCTAAAGTGTTCCCATGAACCTGAAAGATGCCTTCTTCTTGAAGCCGTTATAGGTCTAATATAGGCCGAGATGTTACACCTTCATGAGGAGACTTTTGTGCGCATCTATTGTACTGCACATTCTCTGGACTAGAACCCAATGGAACATGATTGGAGTTCTCTAAGTAGACGCACTTATCTCAACCCCTACAATCTTCCAAGGTCTTCGAGCTAGCTTGTCTAATGTCTTTAATGTGATGAATGGACTGAGTGAATAAATGCACTTATTATTAATGCATTTTGAGCATGGATTATTGCTGTAATGCCTGTGTAATATAGTAAAGTGCCTAATAGTACTTGTTATAGAGGATCACACATCACATTGAAGCTGATCACCTGTCAAACACAAATAAAAATTTTTTGGTATGCTTCTATTTTGTGAATTTTAAAGACAGCAAATAAGTGTAGCATTTATTGTTATCTATTTTTTTTGTTCCGTATTTGTGATTTAATATCTTTTTTATTTATTACACTGAATATATTATTACTTTTATTATTACACATTGAATTTTTAATCGCATTGAACATTTTTCTATTGTCTTGTTTTATATTAAATATGGTAAAAAAAATATTACAAGCACCTCTATTTTCTTCAAGTATATATATGGAACATATTTGCTATCGTTTCGTCGTATTCTTTTAATTCTATGTTTTTAAGATATTTTATAATGTGAATTTTTGTTATATATTAAAATTAGGATGAGTATAACCTGGTGCCACTTAGCAGATGATCAAATTAGGATATCTATCGTCTGGATAGATGAAGTTCTGTGTTGTTGCACTAAGTATATTTTCGTTGGATTGTTTTGCATTTTTTTACTGATATTTCATTTCAGTTAAATTTACCAAAGTGAAATATAACATTTTACGGAAGCGGGCTATATCTTCTAATTATTTAATAAAATGCAATTCTACATAGAAACTTAAACAAAAAGTTTTAAAGGATGTGAGTGCTTATTTCCTCGTAAATAAGGCTACAATAATTTGAAAGGCAGTGTGTTTCAAATTTAGACTTTCTGGGTTCTGGTTTATTCTGGTCTGGCTTGTGTTTCTGGGTTTTCTTCGAATTTCCTTAACTACTTAAGTGACCAAAGCAATAGCTCCATAAAACCAAAAATTATTCCTTTCTTTTTTTTTTTTTTTTTTTTTTTTTTTTTTTGTGAAACATCGATGGGTCTTGTGTTCCATTTACTTATACCATAAACAGTGGTGAAGGAGCGATACGATATGATTTTCAGCGTAATTGCATAGTATTTATGTCATATTTAATAAAACAAGGAAGAGATACCGCATTATTGATGCGAGATGGTTTTCCATATTTTGTCACAACCGCCATTGAGCCTTTTCGTTTCTGAAGGCTGTGACTAAAATGGAAGCTAGTAAATGATTTGAACCTGAATCCTCTTACACGCGAGTTGCTCACTTTACCGCTGAGACATGTGTCGAACAATATCCGTAGGGGTTGGTAAAATATGTGAACCACTTGAATTTTAAACCACCATTTCCTCCAAATGGCATGGGGCCTGAATGGTCGAGTGGCTGGCGCTCGGTACAAAAGGTTTCGGGTCGAGTCGCGGCTGTGCCATGGATGTTTGTGAGTGGTTCGGAATCCACTTTAAACTGTAGATCCCGGTCTGTTAAGCCTTCGTGCGCAGAAGATGACCGTAGAGCGGCAAACCAAACTAAACCTCCAAATGGCAATAAAAGCAAATAGAGTATAGGGCAGAAGGCAGGTATGTGGGGAATAAAAAAGGATATACCAGGCAGTCATCTCTTGGTATACCCTTTTTTGTGTACTTAATTTGCTATATATTTGAGTTCCGATGGTGGATGACTTCAAATTACGATATAGGGAGATGTTGTGATGGAGGTTCCTTTAACAAGAAGGACAACATGAATTCGCAGTATCTCTTCGAGATCGCGCATCTCTTTCTGCACGGGTCGAGGTCGAGATGTCGGGGAGGCGACAGAATCGATGCGGCCGATCGATGCCCCTCGTCCGCAGACGGATCGATGCTCTCCGGACAACGCATTTCCGCGGATGGAAATGGGGCGACCTGACACCAAACTCCCCGCCCCTCCTGCTAGCTGCGACTGTCACACGAGGGCTGCTGCTCGATTCCATGTTGCCAGGACTCGAAGCAGAGACTGCACCGAACGTGTGCTGATGGTTTATTTTTACATATACACATTCAGCAGATAAAATGTACATCTTTGATAATAACACGAGTTAATCCCCCAGTAATAGGCAAAATCAGTATAAGCTGAACAACAAACCGATTAAGAAAGTGTCACAATAGATGTTTGTAAAACAAGAGAATTATAAGCACAGGATATGAAGAAAGTATCGTCCTTTCCTTATGACTTCAGAAAAAATAAAAGATTATTTCGGTAGAAAAATAAGAGATACTTGTATAACGCGATAAAGATACTCATACAACCTCGAAACTCTTAATTCCAGCTAGTTCTTTAACATACCTTATATCAATTAATTTTTGTTATTTATATCCATGGCATAAAATCTAGTAACGAGTTTTTCTCTTTTAAAGACAGTTTTTAATATCATAATTAACTAAAAATTGACTTTTACATTAAGGCAATTTTTATTGTTACATTAAGGAAGATAGGCATTTAAGATTTATGGTATTCCTCAAATTTAGTGATTCATTCAACCACCTTTTTTTTTTTTAAAGAATAATAAATAATTACAAAATTTCAGAAAAAAATATACAATTTATATGCAATATTACTTATTAAAAAAACAACTCGGATCTTGGGACACTTTGTAAGGTTACATTACAGACGACAAAGAGGCAATAGAATTTGAAAGTATGACTTCCGATAAGGATTAAAGTTGAAGCGCTTTTCGATTCCCTTTCTATTACACCACATCAATTCTATGTAGACTTTTCTAAAAGAAGTTCGCATCTAGCATTAAAAAGGGCAACTATCCATCTGTCAGTTGGAGTTTATAGTGAGATCGAGTATCACATTTAAAAGTGACCGTTAATTTTTCTTTTCATGCACTGCAATTAATCGCTAATTCTTGTCAACGTGGTTAAATTAACAATTAAGTTAATAATTGCACATACCTATTTCTAAAATTAGTGTATTAACTTTTCTCATTAGTTAAGACTGCTTTCTCATCGTAAATTCAAATTATTTTCTTTCAACATTTGTAACAACTAAAGGCTCATTTCCCACCGAGGCGTGAAGCATTGAAGATTCACGCGGCAGGCAAGAAAATTTTTTCGACCCTTTCACAGCGAAACGTCAGAAATAACATTACGCCTAGTGAAGTTCTGCTTCCAGTTGAAAGTTGGTCAACTCAAAGCGGTGAATTTCAAACGGTTTCAGGCGAACGGGGTGAGGCTAGTGATTGGTCAACGCTTCACGCTTAAACGCCTCAAGCCTCGGTGGGAACGAGCCTTAATAATGAAGATGCACTCACCTGCCAGCTTGGATCGGCGTTTCTGTAATACATGAAGTTCTCTTTGATCCACTTGTAGATGGCCGACAGAGTCATCTTGTTCTCGTTGGCCTTCATGGCCATGCATATGAGGGTGGCGTAGGAATACGGGGGCTTCACAGCCCCGTTCGTCTTGTAGTCAACGTCCTCGGCCTGTGGGGCGGCCCTGCTGCTGCTGCTGCACATGTGGCCGCCTTTTGCGCCCCGGTACAGCAGACTGCCCTTGCCCGAATCGGGACAGGGAGCCGGTGGGCTGGCGGGGGGCGTGTCCGGGGTGGGCGCCCCGAACTTGGTCATGATGTTGAGGTTTTGCAGCCAGTTGAGGTCGGTGAGGCAGTCGTCCGCGTCGCTCTGCAAGTCCTCCGTGTTCTGGTCTCGCCAGTTCTGGTGAAACCGCAGAGCCATCTCGTCCTTGGACACCATGGGCATGCTGAAGGTCATCGCTGGGCCACCATTGGGGAACAAGGAGTGAGGGGCACCTGGAATAGGAAATAAAAGGTTAATATACATTCGTGAGAGGATTATCTTAAAATATATCATAAAATATGTGAACAACTTTCAAATTTCGGCGGTGCCATGGGCGCCATCAAATTTCGGCGGTGAAGATAGGCATGAAGACAATTGTTCCAATGCAGCGGTCTAAAACGTCATTTACCGGAGTGGATAGCTTGAAGTTCTTCCGGCAGAGGACGCCCAATGACTCAAGAAGCCAACTAATAACTCATCCTAACTGATACCACTAAAGTCTTATAATGCAGCCTTTATTCATAGTGGATGTTTAACAAACAAAAATGATCCTGCATTAAAAATAAATTTCATTTTTACACTCTTTTCTTAAACACATCATTTCAGAGGGAATCTTACAGAAAGAACATCATGTGAATAAAATTATGATATAAAAAATATGTAAAGAATAATATGACTTCTTCATTGCAGAACGGGAAAAGATTACACTTCCCTAAATTCTAATTGTATATTTTGGTGTCATTGAAAAATAAAGAATGCACAGAAAGTGTGATCTTTAGTATTTTAGAATTTCGCTGAATTTTCCGAAAAGGATTAAAAGTGATTTCAATTTTTTGCAATGTGTCTTTTTACTGGTAAAGAATACTTAATGAAGGGGCGAATGTAAAAAAAAACTTTGAATGACAATTTTATTTTAAAACTACATATCTGTAACTTTACACACACTTTTGAATATTGCGCATTTCATCAATCTCCAGATATTTTTGATCACGTACCACGTGTGTGTGTGTGTAGTCAAAAAATAAATTATTTATTATTTATTTATTGCAAAATACTATGCATATATTTAATTTAAATAGAAAATTAGCATTTTTAATTAGAATAGAATATGATTGCATTTGCTGCGTAATATCGGTAAAATTTGATTGAAGATCTTTTTGAGAAAGATTTCGAATATTTAGTTCTTGTTCTAATCTATTTTTGTACTTGGGCTGAATTGTTGTTATTACAAAACGCTTCTTCACACAGCAAAACCTAATTGCAAGACTGAATGACTGAATGCACTGCTATATCTACTGAATTTAGTTATTCGATTTCCAATTCCATTCTAAAGAGATTTTTCCATTTCTGATTGCAACATTGTCCTTTGATTTACGTCAATGAACTATTTTTTGAACTACAATCGAAAGATGATTTTTTCCCTACATTTTCTGCAAACATTGAAACTCTGTATCGCTGGAATTTTGGCGTACTCCACACGCACCACTTCGCGTACCCTACTTTGAAGATTATTCCACTTTGTACCACTCCACGCGTACTACACTTTATGTGTGTACGAATTTCATAATCACAAAGGCGAATGTAATTCATGCCAGTCCTTCCTTCATCAAATAAAGTTGCACTCTGCAAATCTTTTGGGTGCAATCTGACTTCATCAGCTAATGGCCATTCCTCTATTTGGATGGCACTATTGATCAACAGGAGGTGTCTCCCTGGGGGGGGGGAGGGCTAGAATGGGGAAACAGGAATTAGAATGCAGACGACATTTTCAGAGCCGTTCACCTTTTGTCACACAAAGATTCTTCCCACTGCAGATTTCAACTCCATAATATCTGTGCAACAAGAGACTCTCTTTTGTATCTCTGCCAATAAAGTGTGGGTCGTAGGACTCTTTAGTGCTCAACATTGTTTGTAGATGAATGAAATAAAATTGCAAAATAAATCGGTTTAATAAACTGAGCTTAACACAAACTAAAATCATTTTAAAACCACGTTAAAATCATGATTTTCGTGAGATGGAATCGAAAGATTTAGATTTTTCTAAAACAATTCTGAATTTGTTTCTATAGTCTTTACAAATCGAGATGCAGCTGTTCAAATTGAATTCATGCATTCAAAACTTTCAATTGAATGTCTGACAAAACTGTGTTCTTTGCTACACTATCATGCGATTGTTGTTCATTTTTAAAATCTAATAAAAGTTTAACTATGCATTTGTAATCATATTATGTATACACTAACCTAAAAAGTTATCAACTTATTCATTTAGAGATGAGTTATTGGCATTTTTGCTAAAAACTAAATTGCCAATAGCTCATCTCTAAATGAATCCAATCCAATACATCCAATACAATGAATCCAATTCATCTCAAATTTCCAAAATTGCTAATTGGCATTTTTGTTAAATTTTTTCTTCTCTTGCACATTTGCAATAAATTTTTTTTCATGTATTTTTTCTCTCTCTTTTTTTATATTTTTTGCTAATTTTATTCTTTTTCGCACATCTGCCCCTCAGTTATACTTTAGAATATTATCAATATTTTAGTTCAATGCATACATCTTGAATATACGTCTACACATATGCAAGTCAATGTAATAATTTTCGCATATTTTTTTAGTTTAAAGTTTAAAAAAAAAAAAAAAAAAAAACTTTTTTTTCAATTTTTCCCAAATTTTAACAAAAAATATTCATGTTAATATTTTAATTAACAATGTTTTGACAACCAAATTTATCAATAGCATCAATTCTTTTTCATAAAATGTTACTGAACAATTTCGTCTCTGAATGGGGTCAGTTCCTTTAAAAACTCATTAGGGCAGTGTTACATGAGTAATTCGATCGAACTATCCGTTATCATTCCATTTACTGACTGATTCATTCGAAATTAATGTTTTTCAATAACCTGTGCATTCTTTCTAAAGGATAATAACTGCTGGAATTTCATAATATTTATTAAAATAGACGAGTTTTTATAAGTATGCAAACATAACTGTGCGATATGAATATATAAAACACTTCTATTGGTGAGAAGAGCAACTATTAAAAAAGCAGAATGTCCTTGAAAGATCGACATTATTATAAAAATTTATAATACAAAAACAAATTGCGCTCAAAAAATGAAATGTGGCTTGAGGTAAAAGAAAAATAAACCTATTTTTTTGTGTTGGGGAGAAATTTTTTTCAATTTAGTTATTATTACGGTTATTAGCCTATATTACGGTGGATTCTTTTAGTAGCAAAAGAAATGCAATACATAAATGATCTCTTGCATTTACTTTTTAGCATTTCATACGTTATAGTAGATTTCAGATTTTATCCTCTGTTTTCAAACGAGTTCAAACGAAACAATTTATCAAATAATATATGATCAAATAATGTATCAAATATATAATATAACCAAATAATAATATAACTATAATTATAGTAATATAACCAAAATAAATAACCTCATACCAAATAATTGTCCAATGAGAGAGCACCTTCCCGTTGAGATGAAACAAATGGCTGTAAAAGCTCCAATTGAGGAATAATGGAGATGTTGATAACCCAAGAAAAGAAAACGTATCTTTAATGTATTCCTTCCTTTACCTCCAACCAGAAACCGATGTAAGGACATCATTTCGTTTTGTGCTATCAATTCTTGTATACACAAAAATAATGTATCGTCTTGTATTTTTCATGCATTCATAAGTAGAGTGTCCAGGATGTAATTCAAGACGAGATATTTCATTGGTATTAAGGCGGTATAGAAATAAATCGTCGGTATTATTTTTATCCGGTTACAGAAATTCAAGTATAAATTTAACCATTCGGATTAGAATAAGTAAACTCCTTTGATTCATCATTGCGGCCTGATGTTTAATTGGCTAGCTCTCTGGCAATTGGTACCACAGGCTGCATGTTCAAATTCTGACCGATGGCATGGACATTTGTTAGTGGTTTGGAATCCACGTTAAAGTGTAGGGCCCTGTCTAATTATCCCAGAGTGTGCACAAAATGACTGTACAGCGACAAACCAAACCAAACCGATTCATCGCTAGAGCTTTTAAGAACACCCTATGGTATTTCGCTGCTATTAACATATCACTCTTTACTCTAAAAGTAAATTTAAGAGGTCATGAGCAATAAATAACTCACTCCTATTTTGAGCACTGAAGGACATTGAATCAAATGTCTGTCAAACAATATGTCACCGTGATAGAATGACTGTTGCCAGATATCGCAAAGGAACTCATGCTTGTCTAAGAATAATACAAGATAACCCAAAATATTAATTTAGTCTGGACTTAAAAACTCATTTTCGCAAGAGTTGTGTTCGAATCTACTCAGGATAATCTGTTAAAAAAAAGAAACGTTGAAAGGAATCCGTTATTAAGAAACATTCATAGAATAGCAATAAAATAGAGAGCGCGTCAGGATTGCCAGTTTGGAACAAACATGATTCTCACATCATAAACCTCACGCGTCTTTTACAATTGCCACTGACGACTGTCAGGATTGACGTGATGGCTGGTCTTCACTTTACTGGACTTTACTGGCTTCACTTTACTGGACTGGTCTATTTAATCTATCTCTATTTTATCTATCTCTAATTTCTATAACCTATCTACTTATGAGTGCATGTAATGAGAGCACCGTGGAATATACTACACTCATTTAGAATTAGTTTTAGGTATGTTTTCTAGGATTTTGAAATTTAACATATGTGATGCTAGTTTGGCGCTTTTTGCCAACAATCCTTACTGCTAATCATTATTGCTTTATGCTATTGGCGGTCTACTATCATACAACGATTCAAGAGAGAAAATCGTTGTATCGCTGTGAATCAATTTTTAAAGTTGATTTTTCTAAATATTTGCCATTTATATTCTATTAATAAATTTTGTGTAATATATTGACTCATGAAGGATTAATTAAATAAAATATTCATTTAAATGAACTAAAAGGCAAAGGTTAAGTTTTTCTGCAGATTACCTAAGAAATAAATATTCCTGTACCTCTAGTTACATAATTCATGAATAAAAACATAAAAGTAAAGGAAAGTTTCATAAAGGTAACAAAGGGGTAATTTA
Organism: Caerostris darwini; assembly: GCA_021605075.1. Lineage (NCBI taxonomy): Eukaryota > Metazoa > Arthropoda > Arachnida > Araneae > Araneidae > Caerostris > Caerostris darwini. The sequence goes on from BPLQ01002086.1 coordinate 84,222, forward strand.
GAAAGAGTAAAGATCTAGATAAAGATTTGGAAGAGTATTTCATCGCTCTGGTGAAATCCTTAGTCAGTGTTTTGAATAGTAGTTTCAAAGGCCGCGGATAGATGGGGCGAATGGGCAGAGGTAAGATCGGGAGGTGGGACGAAGCTGAAACGTGAGGGGAAGGATCGATGAGGTTCGAGGTAAACAAACAGAAAATTCAATTTATGTTTTGGAGTTTTAATTAAAAATTAAAGCTGCATAATTTTCGATAATAATTTCTGGTCACAATCTTTTTCCTTTTTAAGGACTGGGAGCAACGACCTGAAGACTTTCACTAGTAACGGTTCATTAATTCTGTTTTGGTGAATCAGAAAGAACATCTGCTTCAATAAATCGGAGCTGTTTTAGATTCAATGGTGGGGAATTTTTAGAAATATTTGTTCCTGAGCTTGCATTTGCATAAGTATAATTTTCAGAAAGGATCTCAAGTCTTTTGGGTGAACCAATCTCCTGAATGTGATGTGATGGTTTGGAAGGTTTCTTCATTGTGATTGAGGTGTTCTTTTTTTGACTGGGTCTGCTGATTGTTAGATGGGGAAGCATATCTCTTAGTCCAATTTTTTTTTCGATAACTTCGAGCAACCCCGCCAATAGGTGACATGATTACCCAAGCAGTTTGTACATTTTCTGGGAGCACCTGCAGGAAGGGTGTAGTCAGGAATGGAGTGGTTCTCAGTCCAGTGTGCATATCTGGCAAGTAAAAAACAGATCTTGCTGCTATGGAAGAATCCATAACAGTTTCGGCCATGTGGAGCTGCTTTTGTTCCTATTTATCTTTTCATTTGGATCTGAAGGAAAGCGGAAGAGGTTATCCATTTGAAATATTTCTTCAGTAGTTAGAGAGTTGGCTACTTTAAAGAGAAATAGTGGCATAGAATTTTTGCTTCTGGTAAGCTGGATAACTTGTGAAATTTTAAAGCAATTGTGTTAGAAGGCAGTTAATATTTACTTTTTGGAGGTGCAGATAGATAGACCTCTAATAACTACCTATAGAGATTGATTTTCTTTGAAGTTAGAGGCTTTAAAGGGGATGTTATGGATGAACAGAGAAGGCTTTCTTCTTCTTTAATGGCGCAACAGTCCCATGGTGGGCCAAGGCCATCTGCCTACTGGCAGATTCCGAAACATAAAATGTTTTCTTTTTACGTGGAAGGCTACTACGCTCAGCCCTATGCTCAACGCTCACAGTCATATTACACCGGGACCTACAGTGTAAATGGATTTTGAACCACTACAAACATCCATGACACCACCAGGATCGAACCCGAAACCTGTGGCATCGAGGGCCAGTCACTAAGAAAATGCTCCCTTGAGAGCGATGATTTCAAGCTCGACCAGGATTTTTGTAGTGTTGTAAAGATTTCCAGTCAATCTTTATCAGGCTTGATGGAGACTGGAGGTATCCTTAGGGGGATTTTAGAGAGGAAACGTTGGCCTGATTTGAGCTTCTTCAGAACTAAGATACACTTAACTTTACAGTAGTTTATTTGAAGTAGTTCAGTTTTACTGTTCGCTGAATGATTGTTTGGAATGATAAGTTAGATTGTTAAAAATATAATTGATTGGGAAAAATAAGTAGCTCTTGAGTTCGAAAAGCTGCAAGTCAGTAAGCTAGACAGCGTCCGGACATTGGAAGAACTGCCAACTAGCAACTGACTTTCAACTAACATCCTGATAGCAAGTTTATATTTTCTAAATAAATGGGCAATGGCCAAGAGAAGCCAACAGGCGATGCAGTACCAACTCCAGTACCAAAAGAACTGGAGATGTTTATCCCAATTTTTTGTTCCTCTAGAATTGAGGGACTCTCTCCCTTTTATTACTACTCTATGGAAGCATTCCATTGTTGCAGAGCCAGTGAGTTAAAGGTCCAAATGCCTCCAGTTCCAGGTTGCATGTTTGCAGAAGAAATTTCCTTCCATTCATAGTAGGATGGATAAGCCAAGGTGTAAGCCGAAATCCTTGATGCAAAGGTGAGGCTGATGGAGGGATCGCGTGATCCGCAAGTGTATCACTGAGAAAAGTGGCTTTCGTACCCGCTTCCCGTCAGATTCCGGTAAAGCTAGTTCAACAACAAAAACTTGACGAATGGGGAAAGACCCAAAGTCAACATGCAAACATTAGCAGAACGTTTAAGTCTTTCTTTTTCCTAATTTAATATAGAATAGCCCACACGACTCGGCAATGTTCGACTTCAGCAAATAGCATTTAAAAGATAAAAATAAAATAAGTCATAATAAACAAAGATAGTCCTGTCCATTTTTCTGAATGAAGTAAAACTAAAAATTTAACTTAAAAAGTATATTTATTTATTCATCAGGCATTCATTTGGGTTTGCCTCAAAGAAAATGATAATCTTACTTCATTGTAACCTCTTCAATAAAAAAGGTCTAAAAAAGGTGGTAATCTGTTGGAGCAAGGTCGAAAGGATGAAACCATTTCCCATCTGAATTCTTTTTGGAGAATTTTACTCACTTTTTCAATGTGAGATTTGCCCTTGCCATCCTGCAACATTATTCCTTTTTTGTTTAACAATGGGCGTTTTTCATTCAAAAAGCATCTTTGAGCATTTTAACCACACAGTAATAATAAAATAAAGTTTTCCCTCTCTATTTTTTATTATTACTCTGTGGTTAAAATGCTTAAAATGTGTCAAACATCTTTCGTACTAAAGTTGGTATTGTAGTTCTTGGCTTCTTTTTCCTGCGGGTTTTTATTAAGAAAATTTAATCGAAGCAGCTGGTGAAACTAAGACATGTCAAATTAGAAAATATAAACATGTTACGAAGCGATTCTAGAAATTATTAGAAATTTTTGTTCTCAAGTCATACATTTATTGAAATGTGTGTTTACTGAAGATAAACTAATGCAATAAATGTTATTTTGTTACAACTAGGATCCTTTGGTATGAAATATAATAAAACATTACAAAAAGTTTATATAAATGAATATTTTATTTTTTAACCATTTGTGGGGAAAAAATATTACGCAATGAAATTTATTAATAGAATATAAGTGCCAAAAATTTAGAAAAATTAAATTTTCATTTATAGACAGCTAAAAAAAATGAGCCGTTTGTTTTGAAAATCATTATAAGATAGTAAGTCATATCTCCATTCACTCCAATACCATAGAGTAAAGAATTTTGTGAAAAATCTCCAAGTCATCATCGCATATGTTAAACTACAAAATTCTGAAATACATGCTTAAAAGTTATTCTAAATGAATGCAATATATTCTATTCATCGCAATATAAGCTCAATTTTCCTCTCTAACGCAAGTAAACAAAGTGACCCATCCTGTACAAATTAAGGCAAGAGTGATTATGAAAGTGACCAGCCATCACGAATGTAAAAGTCATGTTATGTGTGTGATCACGTGAGAATCATGTTTGTTCCAAATCTCAATGTTCACACTATTTTATTATTACTCTATGTGCAGACTACTTCGAGATCGTCAGGCAGCCTTGAGAAATGACTAATATTCAGACTTTTTTGTTTAACCAGAAAATGGATAAGACTTTCCTTTCAAGCGGATATATAGAACATATCAAAAATATCAATAAAATTAAAATGACTGAAATTAGATTAGAAATAATAATAAGATTAGAATTACGAAAATCCTAAAACATTGTAGAACCTTACTGAAAGTTCTCGTTTCATATCTTCAGGCAAATTAAGCTCATACGAAATTAAATAAATTGAAAAAAAATTAAGAATTAAAATAAACATTTTTCTGAAATATGGAAAACAAACAACAACAGCTACATACATAAAATGAATAAACACATTGAATCCAAAATAAAAAAATAAGTAAAATAGATCACAACAACGCATTATTAATTAATGGCTATCAATTCTGATTTCCTCCCGTCCAAAACGTGAATACGGCGCTTTTGATACAATGTGTTTAAGCGTCACGCATCGACAGTTGGGTTGCCTAATGGAAAATTTCGTTTTTAATACGCTTTTATTAACTTCACCTGTATGTTTGTATGTATGTATTTAACTGACTTTTTCCCCTGGAGATCTGTTTCTCCTCATATGCACTATTTAAGCTGCAAAGAAACATTTACAGGCCTCTTTCAGAAAGAAAACAGTTGATTCTTTTTAACACGCTATTATATTAGTTTCACCTGAATGTTTGTTTGTTTGTTTGTAACTGACTCTTTGGGCTCGATTTTGCCCTTCTTTAAACGATCAGATTTAATTTAAACGTTGTAGACTTATCAAGGACCGACGACACTAAAATAGTTTGATAAGTTTATTATCGCATCATGATTAAGATCGCCAGGATTAGAGATTTTATTTTAACTTAATGAAGAGCAATTTAACCCATGTAGAATGAAAGTATTCAGTAAAGACATTCAAACCTACGTGGAGCAATGGATGACTCGCCTGACTACGGATCAGGAGATTCCCTGTTCGAATCCTGGCTGGCTCGACATATTCGCATTTAGCCTTTGTTTTACTCACAATTACAATTACACCTCATTTAAATATTATAGTCTAAAAGCACTAAAAAAAAAACCATACTTTTAGAGTTAATCAAACTAAAAAGTAAAAAATTAATTAATAGTTTAAAAAATCACGCCTTTAGAGTTAATCAAACTAAAAAGTAAAAAATAAATGAATAGTTTAAAAAAATTAGTAGTAGTCGTTGTAAACTTATCAAGGACCAACGACAATAAAATATTTTGATAAGTTTATTGTCTCATCATAGTTAGGATCGCCAGGATTAGTGATTAAAACACACAGCCTTTGAAAAGTCATCTTGATCGGCGCATTATTTTTCCCCTGGAGATCTGCTTCTCCTCATACACACTATATAAGCTGCAAGGAAACATTTACAGACATCTTTCAGATATTCAAACGTACTTGGGACAGCGGCACAAAGGATAACGCACCAGATTAGGAGATTCCCTGTTCGAATCCTGGCTGGCTCGACCTATTCGCATTTTACCTTTGTTTTACTCACAATTAAATTATTGTAAGAACCAGTCCTCCGTACCGGGACCTCATTTAAATATTATAGTTTAAAAACGATAAAAATTAAACAAATTAATAGTTTAAAAAAACTAAAAAAATCACACTTTTAGAGTTAATCAAACTAAAAAGTAAAAAATAAATTAATAGTTAAAAAAAACTAAAAAACACGCTTTTAGCGTTAATTAAACTAAAAAGTAAAAAATAATTGTTAACATAAGAATAAAATGACTGACGAGAAAATGAATGTCACTGTTCTACAAGCATGAGGTGCTTTGTATGACATTTTAAAACTAACTCTGCATTTCAGAATGAAACTAGTGAAAAATTATAACGATTGATATCGAGCACCCCACGCTTTTAGAACAGTGACATTCATTTTCTCGTCAGTCATTTTATTCTCATGTTAACAATTATTTTTTACTTTTTAGTTTAATTAATTCTAAAAACGTGTTTTTTAGTTTTTTAAAACTATTAATTTATTTCTCTCCCAAAATGAGAGACAGCTAACCAGTGAAAGAAATCGTGGAAGTTAGCATTGTTTAACTGAGCAATTTCTAATTCAATACAAATTTATTTTTTATCCATTCAAAAGACGGAGAGAAGAACACAAGACAATAATCATAAACAAAATAAACAAGGCACTTATTTTTATAATAAAGCCATAAATATAGCATGCACCAAACTTAAATTATCATACCTGGAAGTTCATGTCAACCTTCAAAAATTAAATTGCTAAATAACAGAAAAAATTTGAAATGAATAGAATCAGATACATTATTCATTGAACATAACTCATTAAACATACTCATGCAGCAAAAAAATGCATAATGCATATATAACTATATATAAAGGACACATAATATTAATGCAAAAAATGCAGAAGATAACTAAGAATTAGAACTAGAAACACGACTTTGCATAACAAAAATCACAATAGTACACGTAAATTATCTTGTGCTTCATAGAGAAACAATCAAATTGCATAGCAAAACAATGAAAAATTACTATGGAAAAATCACTATAAAAAAAAACTATGGAAAAATTCTGACATTCAAAATCTTCGGGGAAAAAAAAAGAGAAAGAAAGAAAGAAGTGATTCAAGTTCCGAAACGTACATGATCTGCAATAATGAAAATAATTACACAAATTTCATAAAGATAATTTGCTAGAACTGCATTTGCAACTGCAGATAAAAAAAATATAAGTGATATTTTTCTTAAGTGATATCATATCATCGCTTCATATGACAATTCTATTAAAAATTATCAGATTTCAGACTAAACAGCAACATCAAACAAGCTTCGAAACGCTTTAGTTTTATTTGTCATTCAGTTGATATGGAAGCCACTTATTTAACTTTTTGCCTTTATCAATTTGAGCTAAATGAGTTAATATTGTTTGTTTGCTATTGTTGTTTACCAAACTTCAACGCTAATTTATGTGCCCTCTAAGACGGGCCAGACTCAATGGTGGCCTTTAGTTCGTCATTATTGACCTTTGATTCTGAGCGACAGCGTGGTTCATTTGTGAGGTCAAATTTGCTTGTACGAAATTGGGCGAACCAATTTGATACTGTCTGGTGTGTAAGTAACACTACAGCCAAACACATTATTAATGTTTCGAGCGGTCTGTGGTACCCTAGTTCCACGTAAGAACTCATATTTCATAATAGTACGAATTTCCGACCATTCCATTTTCAACAAAATTAATTTTATAAAAGTGCTCTAAAAATAGTAAGTACTCTAAAAATATTACATTAATTTCTTTAAATAGGTGAGATATCTAAATCCCAACAACAACAACATGTTGTTGGGGACAAAAACCCAGAATAATAAAATATTAAGCCAATGTAAAAAAAATAAGTTGCTAAAGTTAGCAATATTACCTACAAATTTCATCCTTGTTAACCGAATGTATATATATATATACATATACATATTAAATTATAATAAACAAATAATAAGCAAAATTTCAATACCTTCACATACACTCTACACAAATTGATACTGAATCACACAATATCCTTTTTTTACATTGCAACAAATATTTTTTGCCCCCTACATTCACCAAGTGTCATTGGAGTTCTCTATTTATTGACGAAATCTGAAATACTTTAATCCATATATTTGGAATTATACTGTGTTTAAATTTTCTCAGTCAATGTCTGATAATATCGATGCACTCCAATAATAGATTTAAGACAATTATAGTTGCATTCCAAATTTACTAGTAAAAAAATATTTAAATTAGATTTAGCACTATAGTTCTGTGGGAGGAAGGCAATATATCTTTTTCATTCTAAAAATATGAAACTTCATGTCTGTATTGGAATTTAATGCCACAATAGAGATAGTATATGTTATTCGTTTTTATTACTCTGCGCCTCACCAGGTAATGAAGTATTTAATAGATTTTGAACTGAATACCTTTTTTTTTAAATTATAGTGAAGATTGAAATAGATAACAATTTGAATTTCTAGAACGTAAAGATTGTGTAAATATATATTTCTTATGCAACTGGCAAATACTTAGACTGTTGTCTTTTATGCCATAAGCAAGGGCTGCACCGACATTCCTCACTTCGCAATATCCAGGGGGGTGCGTGCAGCTTGAAGATATGCTACGGACGCAGAGTAACAATATCTCTGCAACGCTCTACGATCCTATTAGACCGAGACCTACGGTTTAAAGTGGATTCCGAACCACTACGAACATCCATGGCACAGCCGGGACTCGAACCCGAAACCTGTGGTACCGAGGGCCAGAGCTCCAGCCAGTCTGCCATCAGGCCCCTTGTGTGAATATATAAACTATTTATTCCTGCGCGTTTGTGTAGTATAGTAAATACTTTTCTTTTGTATTCTTATATATTTTTTAAATTGTGATTTTAGTACCTGAATTGTTAACTTTCTTCCTCAACAAAACAACGAAATGTCATTTAGATAAGTCTTACTGATAATGATTTATTGAAACAATTCTTACATCAAGACTATCTATTAAATTGATGATTATTAATATTGAATTGTTCGGGTTTTTTTTTATTGAGAAAAAATATTTACTTACTTATATTACATGATATATTTATGACATTTATTTATGCTACATACTATAATATTTGTTATTTAATTACGTCATATAATTTAGCTACGTTATGTAATTTATGGGACATAATATTTTTACATTATTTAAATATGTTACATAATGTATTTACGTTACTTACATTCGTTACATAATTTATAACATTATTTACTTATGTTGCATAATTTATTAACTGCACGCGTGCAACGAAAGAACCTATGTGCTACTCTGTAATTTTTGTGAAGAATACTAAATGAAACATTTTCTTAATGGGCAATCGCCGGAATGCGTTCCATTTATCGAAAAGCTTTTTCTTCATCTTTATCTTTTGCTTTTGCTCCGTCCTCTTATAGATTGGATTGCGATGTTTCTTGTCATCGATTGGCTCATCTTCCCCAACGTCACCTACATCCGGGATGTTGTCCTCCTTTCTGCCAATCGGAGCGGAGAGGAATCCCACCTTGCCCATCCAATCCGGCACAAGAGATTGGAAGAGTCGTCTGCTAGTGGTTATCAAAAAAGATCTCCCTTTCCCTCGACGAACGCTATGGTCGAATATGTTTATTTATGTTTAGAAGATATTTTTATATGCTTCTTTATGCTTAGAAAATATTTTTATAGGTTTTCTAGGAAAATATTTGTATAGGTTTTCTAGGAAGATATTTGGTACTTACGTATTAACGGTACCTTGGCGACAGCTGCGCCAATAAAGAGCACACGCGCCAACCACAGCTACAGATTTGGCGCCAATCTACACTTAAAATTTTTGTTCCGAATAATAAAATATATATGAAACACTTCATTTAAAATCAAAACGCTTTCAAAATATTTTTATTCCAAATAATAAAGATTGGCGACACTTAAAAACCGCCAAGTCTGACGCCAAGGTACCGTTAATACGTAAGTACCAGATATTTTTATAGGCTTTCTAGGATTTATGGGTTTTATAGGAAAATAATTTTTTAGGTTCCTTAAGTTAAGAATAGTGTTTATTTTTCTTTCCCACACGCTTATATCAATTTGTTATTTATTTTTTACTGTGTCAAAAAAAAATTTCTTAATTCTTTATAAGATGAAATATATGTGAGAAAAAGAGAAAATCACAATTATCCATTAATTGATGATCATTGATGTTAAATTGTTGAAATATTTTTTTTTTTTCATTTACTTCCTGTAACCGCCAGCTTTTTTTGTTGACACATGAGCATTTAAAACAATTAACATGCAAAATCCACTGATGCCAAACTTCAATAAATATGACAATATATTAATTCTGGTGAAAATAATTGAAAAATAAAATAATTGTAACGAAAAAAAAAAGAAAAGCAAAATAGTATCTGAGAAAATTCGTTAGAAGAATACGGTCTAACATATTAACATTAAATTTCTTCGTTTTAGCTAACCAGACGGGCATTCAGAAAATTTCAATGAATCAGCTTGCACGGGAAAAAAAATAATTTTTTTATTAAAAACTTTGAATTAAATAATAAAAAAATCTAATCGAATTCGACAACGTTCCTGTACAATAGTATAAATATGGCACAATAATTTATATTTTACAAATATTAAATACAAATTCCTTAGAAGAATACGGTCTAACATATTAACATTAAATTTCTTCGTTTTAGCTAACCAGACGGGCATTCAGAAAATTTCAATGAATCAGCTTGTACGGGAAAAAAATAATTTTTTTTTTAAAACTTTGAATTAAATAATAAAAAAATCTAATCGAATTCGACAACGTTCCTGTACAATAGTATAAATATGGCACAATAATTTATATTTTACAAATATTAAATACAAATTCCTTAGAAGAATACGGTCTAACATATTAACATTAAATTTCTTCGTTTTAGCTAACCAGACGGGCATTCAGAAAATTTCAATGAATCAGCTTGTACGTGGAAAAAAATAATTTTTTATTAAAAACTTTGAATTAAATAATAAAAAAATCTAATCGAATTCGACAACGTTCCTGTACAATAGTATAAATATGGCACAATAATTTATATTTTACATATATTAAATACAAATTCCTTAGAAGAATACGGAATATATATTAACATTAAATTTCTTCGTTTTAGCTAACCAGACGGGCATTCAGAAAATTTCAATGAATCAGCTTGTACGGGAAAAAAATAATTTTTTTTTAAAACTTTGAATTAAATAATAAAAAAATCTAATCGAATTCGACAACGTTCCTGTACAATAGTATAAATATGGCACAATAATTTATATTTTACAAATATTAAATACAAATTCCTTAGAAGAATACGGTTTAACATATTAACATTAAATTTCTTCGTTTTAGCTAACCAGACGGGCATTCAGAAAATTTCAATGAATCAGCTTGTACGTGGAAAAAAATAATTTTTTTATTAAAAACTTTGAATTAAATAATAAAAAAATCTAATCGAATTCGACAACGTTCCTGTACAATAGTATAAATATGGCACAATAATTTATATTTTACAAATATTAAATACAAATTCCTTAGAAGAATACGGTTTAACATATTAACATTAAATTTCTTCGTTTTAGCTAACCAGACGGGCATTCAGAAAATTTCAATGAATCAGCTTGTACGGGAAAAAAAAAAAAATTTTTTTTTAAAACTTTGAATTAAATAATAAAAAAGTCTAATCGAATTCGACAACGTTCCTGTACAATAGTATAAATATGGCACAATAATTTATATTTTACAAATATTAAATACAAATTCCTTAGAAGAATACGGTTTAACATATTAACATTAAATTTCTTCGTTTTAGCTAACCAGACGGGCATTCAGAAAATTTCAATGAATCAGCTTGTACGTGGAAAAAAATAATTTTTTTTTTAAAACTTTGAATTAAATAATAAAAAAATCTAATCGAATTCGACAACGTTCCTGTACAATAGTATAAATATGGCACAATAATTTATATTTTACAAATATTAAATACAAATTCCTTAGAAGAATACGGTTTAACATATTAACATTAAATTTCTTCGTTTTAGCTAACCAGACGGGCATTCAGAAAATTTCAATGAATCAGCTTGTACGTGGAAAAAAATAATTTTTTTTAAAAACTTTGAATTAAATAATAAAAAAATCTAATCGAATTCGACAGCGTTCCTGTACAATAGTATAAATATGGCACAATAATTTATATTTTACAAATATTAAATACAAATTCCATAGAAGAATACGGTTTAACATATTAACATTAAATTTCTTCGTTTTAGCTAACCAGACGGGCATTCAGAAAATTTCAATGAATCAGCTTGTACGTGGAAAAAAATAATTTTTTTATTAAAAACTTTGAATTAAATAATAAAAAAATCTAATCGAATTCGACAGCGTTCCTGTACAATAGTATAAATATGGCACAATAATTTATATTTTACAAATATTAAATACAAATTCCTTAGAAGAATACGGTTTAACATATTAACATTAAATTTCTTCGTTTTAGCTAACCAGACGGGCATTCAGAAAATTTCAATGAATCAGCTTGTACGTGGAAAAAAATAATTTTTTTATTAAAAACTTTGAATTAAATAATAAAAAAATCTAATCGAATTCGACAACGTTCCTGTACAATAGTATAAATATGGCACAATAATTTATATTTTACAAATATTAAATACAAATTCCTTAGAAGAATACGGTTTAACATATTAACATTAAATTTCTTCGTTTTAGCTAACCAGACGGGCATTCAGAAAATTTCAATGAATCAGCTTGTACGTGGAAAAAAATAATTTTTTTATTAAAAACTTTGAATTAAATAATAAAAAAATCTAATCGAATTCGACAACGTTCCTGTACAATAGTATAAATATGGCACAATAATTTATATTTTACAAATATTAAATACAAATTCCTTAGAAGAATACGGTTTAACATATTAACATTAAATTTCTTCGTTTTAGCTAACCAGACGGGCATTCAGAAAATTTCAATGAATCAGCTTGTACGTGGAAAAAAAATAATTTTTTTTATTAAAAACTTTGAATTAAATAATAAAAAAATCTAATCGAATTCGACAACGTTCCTGTACAATAGTATAAATATGGCACAATAATTTATATTTTACAAATATTAAATACAAATTCCTTAGAAGAATACGGTTTAACATATTAACATTAAATTTCTTCGTTTTAGCTAACCAGACGGGCATTCAGAAAATTTCAATGAATCAGCTTGTACGTGGAAAAAAATTTTTTTTTAAAAACTTTGAATTAAATAATAAAAAAATCTAATCGAATTCGACAACGTTCCTGTACAATAGTATAAATATGGCACAATAATTTATATTTTACAAATATTAAATACAAATTCCTTAGAAGAATACGGTTTAACATATTAACATTAAATTTCTTCGTTTTAGCTAACCAGACGGGCATTCAGAAAATTTCAATGAATCAGCTTGTACGTGGAAAAAATAATTTTTTTTTTTATTAAAAACTTTGAATTAAATAATAAAAAAATCTAATCGAATTCGACAACGTTCCTGTACAATAGTATAAATATGGCACAATAATTTATATTTTACAAATATTAAATACAAATTCCTTAGAAGAATACGGTTTAACATATTAACATTAAATTTCTTCGTTTTAGCTAACCAGACGGGCATTCAGAAAATTTCAATGAATCAGCTTGTACGTGGAAAAAAAAATTTTTTTATTAAAAACTTTGAATTAAATAATAAAAAAAAATCTAATCGAATTCGACAACGTTCCTGTACAATAGTATAAATATGGCACAATAATTTATATTTTACAAATATTAAATACAAATTCCTTAGAAGAATACGGTCTAACATATTAACATTAAATTTCTTCGTTTTAGCTAACCAGACGGGCATTCAGAAAATTTCAATGAATCAGCTTGTACGGGAAAAAAAAATAATTTTTTTTTTAAAACTTTGAATTAAATAATAAAAAAATCTAATCGAATTCGACAACGTTCCTGTACAATAGTATAAATATGGCACAATAATTTATATTTTACAAATATTAAATACAAATTCCTTAGAAGAATACGGTTTAACATATTAACATTAAATTTCTTCGTTTTAGCTAACCAGAAGGGCATTCAGAAAATTTCAATGAATCAGCTTGTACGTGGAAAAAAAAAAAAATAATTTTTTTATTAAAAACTTTGAATACGGGGAAAAAAATAATTTTTTTAAAAAACTTTGAATTAAAAATAATAAAAAAATCTAATCGAATTCGACAGCGTTCCTGTACAATAGTATAAATATGGCACAATAATTTATATTTTACAAATATTAAATACAAATTCCTTAGAAGAATACGGTTTAACATATTAACATTAAATTTCTTCGTTTTAGCTAACCAGACGGGCATTCAGAAAATTTCAATGAATCAGCTTGTACGGGAAAAAAAATAATTTTTTTTTTAAAACTTTGAATTAAATAATAAAAAAATCTAATCGAATTCGACAGCGTTCCTGTACAATAGTATAAATATGGCACAATAATTTATATTTTACAAATATTAAATACAAATCATCTAGAAATTGATGAAGCTCGGTCTGAATCTTAGCATGCCCCTAAATCAACTGTATTGTTGATTTGGAGGGATGCAATAAATCTGTAGGGTGGATCGTTGTTCCGTTTGGGAAAAGGGGAATTAATGTCCAGATGCTTCACCTTGTGTATTTCAAATTGTAATGGCAAAGTGTAGGTGCAGTATATCAGCTACATACAGATGTGCATCTCAGAGTTATACTCTCTAAGGTAAAGCTGAATTTATTACATATTTGATTTTATAATGGCTTAAGAACTCAAAAAGCCTTATTCTTATTAATAATTATAAGCGCTATTAATTATTTTGCAACTTCTTAAACTTTTCTTGTTATTAATTGATATCAAATAAAAAATATAAATTAAAAAAAAATTAAGTTATTTTAATTTAAAATTAAATTGTCTTTTAATTAAATTAAATTAATTTAATTAATTAAACTTATTTTCAAAATTTAATTAAACGTTAAATTTATTTCTAAATAAGTATTTCTTTCCTTGGAGAAAATTGTAAGATTACTGCTAAAAAACCGCGAAGGAAGTTTAAAATTTTCTTTATTTTTCTTAATTTCAATTGAGAATTACAAAAGAAAAAAAAAAAAAAGGATATTTTTGTTAGTATTACGTGTAATCTAATCTAATATTTCAAGTGACATTAATTAAATGAAAAAGGAGATATTTAAATAGCTGTTGTTTTATGGCACAAGGAGCAGTATTGGCTATATTGAACTAAACAATTTGAATTGACGGGTATCAAACTCATAATCTTTACCTATAAATAGTAGCAGCAAATGTTTTGACAATTAATCCACAGTTAGTTTTGAAAAAAAATTACTTCAGATTTTCTAAAATGCAGTCTACAAGAATTGTTTATTGTTGTATTGAAATTGTTTATTGGACTGAAAACATTGAAATTTTTATTACATTGAAACTGTTTATTGTATTGGAAGTAATTCATTTTCAATGCCTGTCTAAAAATTTCATCAAAGCAAAAAAAAAAAAAAAAAAAATGACGTAGTTAAAAAAAAAAAAAAAAAAACCTCAGGAAGTTAAATAAAAAAGTCAATCAAAGAAGAAAAAAAGAAGAAAATAAATAATCAAAGAAGAAAATAAATAAAAACAAACAATTAAATAAATAATTGCTGTCAAACGGAGGACAGCCATGAGCATGAATTTTCAATTCGTCAGCAAAAACGTGTTCTACGTTAAAATGAAATATTCATAAATTTTCATTCCCTTAAATAAAGCGCTTGACACGAACATTTAATTATCCTTCATTGCGTCCATCAATCAATGCAATAAAAATGCGATCTGTTTATTCGCCGTGATGTCCCATCTATTAGCATAACATCAACTCTCATCTTTTATGGACACAAAACGAACCATAAATTATGCCTAGCTCTTACTCACTGCAACTGCAATCATGTTTGAAAAACCGGAAACTTCGATCCCCCAATCCCTCGGAAAAATAATTATCATTCAAGGAAATTTTCGAAACCCTACCTAGACTTATGCCTAACTCCTTTTTTTCAAAGGAAAAACGATAATAACAAGAAAAAAAAGAAAAAAAAGTTAATAACGAAACGACATGTATCGATTTTTTTTTTATCTCGGCCAATGGGAGGACAGATCCGTGCGCGCCCGTACATTCGCGGCGATGAATTCTTCGATTGGCCGGACGATGACGTCAGAGTGTGACGCAGAGAAGGAAGAAAAGATATGGATTGCATATTTGGCGAGAACAGATTTCTACTCGTACATTCTGGATGTTTGTTCTTTCCCAAACGAGCCTGGAATGAATGGTTCTCGCTTAGGCCGATGTTTAGTCTTCAGAGAATAAAAAAGAAAAACATTATGGCCTATGGTCTCTCCTCTCATAAAAGGATACCCTAATGTGTTTATAAGGTATCCCTTTATGAGAGGTCTTATTTATGGGTTCTTGTTTATTATTTGAAAAATGCATACATAAATTGTGCATGGAATAGCAACGAATTGAACACTGTTTACGAAACAATGCATTAGAAGCAGTAGCAGTACGATGCCTGTCCTCCATTTTGGTACATATTGCCTCAACTGATAAAATTTCTATTTCTTAAGTTCGATAAATACATTTTTCAGGTTGAAAAATATCAATAAAAAGTAGTTGTGCATGTTATCCTTCAAATATTCCCAATGGAAAAAATTCCTATTCTAATTTCTTATGTATGAATATTAATGACTTAAAGACCTAATTTCAGATAAAGTTTGAGACATATTCGAAGTAGTAAGGTCTGGTTAGTACCAGAAATTGACCATGGATTCAACTCCTAGTGTAGTAGTTCATTTATACGATTATTGCTACTGTCAAAGAAATATGTCCCTATTACTCCAATTGCTATCATAAATCAACCATAAATCATTGTTTTTAAATCTGATCTTATCATTAGTTTCTGTAACAGCAGATGCAGCTTTACCCAGTAGGGCTTGCTACATTGCAATATTATGCCACCACTATTTGGAGCTTGTGGTGGTATACAGAAGTAACCACCATTTCAGGCTCCAAATCTGATTGGAAGTTTGGTTTGGTTTGTCGTTCTACGGTCATTTTTTGCACACGTTGGGCTAATCAGACCGGGACCTACAGTTTAACGTGGATTCCGAACCACTAACAAACATCCATCCCCTGTCAGGATTCGAATCTGAAGCCTTCGGTACCAACGGCCATAGCGCTATTCAATTGGCCATCAGGATTGGAAGAGATTACATTCATAGGCCTTTTCTGCTAAGATAATTATTTGCAAGAGTCAATGTTTCCAATTTTATTTATTGGTTAAAAAAGCATATGACAAGTAATATTAGCTGTTACTCTTTGTAACTTCAATTAGCAAATCAATCGTGCTCAGGATATGATAAAAGCTACAACTTATGGACTGTCAAAATAAAAGTGTAAAGTATATTGCAGAAAATAGAATTGCCAAAATAATTACAAAGTAATAATATACTCTAACACATATGGCTCGATGTTGTCCGGCTAATAGTAGATGCAGTTATCTAGGAGTCGCAATAAAATAAATAATTTCCGTTATAAAGTAAATATTGCAAAACTAAAAAAAATTAATTTAGTGAAGTTAAAAAAAAAAATTTTTAAATTAATTTTGCAAAAATAGCCTCTGCCAAGGCGTCACCTACTACTTCTGTTATTGAAAATATTTATTGGTTCTCAGTTGTGTTATATTTTCACTTTTTTGATATGAGAAAATAATGTCTCGCTTTTATTTAAAAAGCCATGCTTTCTACTTGCACTTCCATATTGTTTACTAAATTCGCTACAATTGATATTTTAAACGGTTTTATAAAGAATTTCCAATAAAGTTTAGGGCGATAGCTGAAATTTATATGTATCATGCAATGAATGTTGTGCAGGATTTGAAACAAACTGACAACACTAAGAGGTTCCACTAATGGGATTGGTGCAAAATTGTATCGCCACGTTAATTAATGTGAACACTCTCTTCGGGCGTTTACTGTGATTTCTTTCTGTAGAATAGGAATTTAATTTTACGTGTGATTACAAATATGTACTTTCAACTATAAAAAAGTTCTTAATAAATTCTTGAATCACACTGTACATAGACAAACGATTGTTGTCCATGTCTGCTTCATTGACTACAAAAAAAAAAAAAAAAAAAAAAAAAAAAAAAAAAAAAAAGATAGAAAGAAAAAAATAGGCGAGATGAAGAACACGAATAGAAACATGGAGAGACCCTGCTGAGTACTTTTGGCTACTAAATCCAATAGTTTTAATTTGAATCTTTACAAGCAAGTCAAACCAAAAGTCTCCATCCTTATCTCGCAGAACTACAAAAAACGATAGGCCAGAAAGTCTGTCCATTGGTTTCAAGTTGAAGGGGAAATTTTCTTACCTAACCGCAGCGAAACCAACATTTTGGTATCAAATTAGCAGCCCTTTTTTTTAATGTGGTCGACATATTTTATGTATTTATGGGCACACAGTAAATGCCTACGAATTATAAAAATGTGCAAAGAATAACCATATTGAATTGCTTTCATGCAATGACAGGATAAACGACGCCCATTCATCATAAAATCGCCGCTTGAATCCAGATATCAGCTTTTTTATTTATCAACTTATTTGTGCCCGCTAACAGCTGTGTTCAAATGCTTGTAAATTGCAGAAAAATAACCAAATAATTTCTCACTCACACTTTTATAGTGCGATGACACTGAAGAAATGTCTGCAGTGGTGAAAGGTATTTTCAACTTGCGAACTGACTTAATTTTGTGAAGAAAATCCTGGACCACTTTTCTCACACAAATATTTTCTTGATAGCGTTCTGTAAATTAATTGGGCTCTGGAGTTGCATTAAGTTAACCGAAATTGAACTAGCCCATATATGAGTATAAAATAAGCTAAAATAACTATGAAATTCATGAATACTCTAGTGACTATAAAATTATCTATAAGATTAAAGTTTATTTTAATTTAAAAATAAAACCAATGCTGTAGACGTAACTGTATTCTTTATAAGAAATACAAGGACACATCGAAAAATGGTTTCACAGTGATAAAAATAAAATTTCATTTTAAATTGAAATACTATTTAATGATACCTCGTTATACGTCTGTATGTATGCATTATTTTATAAGAAAACATAAAAAAAAAAAAATAAAAAAAAAAAATTACACAGCGACCAAAATAAAATATCATTTAAAATTAAATGCTATTTATAGTTATACGTCTACTATGGAACTTGATAAATACATCCTGAAAGGAAAGGAAGAGTTTTGTTTGGAATAGGACTGATAAGCGCCAAATACTTTCCAAATGGAAGGATCTCGAAAACTTTGTAGGGAATTCCCAACAAAGCCCAACAAAGTTGTAATAGCATTGACTGGGATGACCAGGCAATATCACATTCCGAAACCTCCTGAAAAAGTAAAGATATTTGGATAGATTTTTTGTCAACGGCAAGTCTTCCACCCCACCCATGTTGGGAAAATAGAAAAATTAATTCGGTAAATTTTCTGTTATGTATGTATCTCCTCCAACTGGTTTTGTTAATAGGTATTTTAATGTTATTAAATTATTTTATATGACTCCATCAACGTATGATATGATAATAACAAAATGTTTTCCCTTGAGTATTAATCATTTTCCCTTTATTTCCTTTTATGGAAAAATTCCATTGGTATACGTCGCATTCTATATAACTCCAAGCATATGAAACAAATTAAGGCCATATACCGACGTACCACTAAATCTGATTTATACGCAGTTATGCTTGTTTTATTTCAGCAATTTGTCTTGAGTAAGAAATATTCTCAGACAAATTGCTGTCATATTAATCAGTTTAGCTGGCTATTTCATATGCCCATGCAATAAAGTCATTCGTTTCATTTGTGCCCCATTTCTGAAAAAAAGAAGACAGTGAACACAGAAATTAAAGTAAACAAAAAGCATTGGGTGCTGGTCGAGAATCTCGTGAACAAACCCATTTCCAAATAACCCATTAAAACCTTTCTTCTACAAACACCGTGCCCATTAGTCTTCATTGGGGAAGGGTGTTGCAACAGAAACTAAACACGGGAGGCCTCTGCTGGCTCATGGCCAGGAAACCGTCTCTCCGGGGAGAAGCTGGAATTGAATCGTCACGCATTTCTCTGCAAGCACCACGCATTTCTAGGACATTTCCTTCAGGAGTACTTATGCTCAGAGCCGGATTTTCTTATAGGCTAACTAGGCTTCAGGCTAGGGCCTCAAGAGGAAGAGGGGCCTACATTCAAATTGTTAGCAAAATTAGAATGACATTATTCTAAAAACAGTAAACACTAAATCGAAAATAAGGAGAAATTCTACACATATGAATAATAAACAAACATAATAAGTAATTTACAAACTTAAAAATGGGAGGTGAAAGGGCCTCATAAGTGGAATAGCCTAGGGACCCTTTTCATCTAAATTCGGCCCTACCTGTGCTGTATGAGGATCAATGAAAATCCACGTAATAAATAATTTAAAGCAGTTATGGTAATTACAGCAACTAGAAGTTAAAAATTAAAATTAAAACTATTAAAGATTTAGTTTGGACAGAACAGAGAGGCATTTCTGGAAAAGAAACCTTACGAAAATAAAATAGGAAATAGGAAAAGAATGACATAATTTTAAAATTGTAAAAAGGAATGTAGTTAGGGTTAAATTGCGCATGCCTTCAAAAATTTAAATTTAAAGGATTTGAGAAAATAATTTTAAAAAAAAAGATGCAAATTTAAATTTAGCACCATTTCAACCGAGTAGACATCAAAAGAGGGAGAACGCTTAAAGGGACATACAGATTTTAAAATGCATGCTCATCTTTATCATGATGGATGGGTTTGGGGGTGGGGTGGGGCAGAAGAATCGGAGAAAAAAAAATTTATTTTTGTATACAGACTATCTTTCCACGCAGTTAAGTCTTTGATATTAACTAGCTAGAAAAAGCTTTACATTTTACCCAGTGACTGGAGCGGCTTTGTCGTTGTTGTTGACAGCACGTTGGATTTCGGAACTATAAAAGCCTGATTCGAAATTCGACAAGTGTAGCTCATGTAATGTAATACCCTGAAATCTCGTAATTACAACCGAAGCGTAATTCGAACCTCGACAAGCGAAGTTTAACCGAAAGATCCTACTGTGTAATAGCTTGAAATCACGTGATCCCACCTGAAACTTTATTAAAATTCAACATGAGAAGCACAACTGAAAACTCGTGTTGTCACATGAAGATAGATCCGACGGAAATCAATTCGGCCATAATTTTTCCACAATATTCACTTTTGACATTTCAGTGGCTGAACAAGGAAGAACACTATTTTACAAAAAACAACATGGATAAATATGAGCTAGAACCCACGTAAATACTAAAGAATAAAAAAAAAAAAAATAGTAATAAAGTCGTTACACGAAACTGCAAAGAAATAAAATACTTACAGTAAGCGGAAACATAGTGTGGGAAAAAAGTGAGGAATGCGTTACAACAAAACGCATGCATCCTTTAAAGATGTATAAATCAGAAAGCAAGGTGGAGTATTTATTCCTCGTTTCAAATGAAACAGACAGACCGAATGATTAGAAAGGGGAATGAATGATAGGTGCCGAATTGAATATAAAAACGAGCAAGTGAAGACAGATGCGGCATAATTGCAATGCACAGTGGGAGCATAAGAGATTCGAAAATTTTAGAGTTTAAAAGTTCTATTTAAAGAGGAAAAGCACAAAACTAAATAATTGCTCTCCACATAAAAATATCAACATTTGTAAGAGTGCAAATTAATTACATTAAAAATAAACTCATAATATTTACATATTTACACGTAAATTATTTTTATAAAATGAATTTATCTTAAATGTACAAATATACATTGAAGATAAAACAGGGTATGTAACACTAAAAGCTAAAAATGAGAAAAAGATGTTAGATTGATCAAAGGGACAATTTGAGACGTAAATTTTGATTTTCACTCATAAAATTTATCGTGCTTCAAAAGAAAATTCATTCAAGTAGAATATTTCGCATGAACTTCTTGGATAATGCTAAATTTGATATATATTTTCCGCAATGATCTCAGGTTCAAGTGCCTTGAATTTGAAAACCCCGTAATATTTAGGTATCGAAATTGGCCCAGCGGGCTTGGAAAACGGCCAAACCTTATTTTGACAGCCAAATTGGCAATTGAAAATTATTTACTAAAATTGAAAAATATTTTTCTATATTTAAAAACCAAACTGTACGAATCTTTAAATGATTTTTGTTTTAAAAAGTGCTATAATAGATTTAAAAAAAAAAAAAAAAAAAAAAAAAAAAAAAAAAAAAATGATGAGGTAAGGTTTGGGAAAGTAACTTATTTAGCTAACATTACTGGTTATTAAATTTAAATTTGATGTGAAAATTAAAGGATATTTTGAGACTGTAATATATTATTTGTAAGTTTATGACTCATTTTTTCTAGCAACAAAATATGCGTTCTTTAAAACGCATTCTGTGTAAAAAGTACCCGGAATTTTATATTTTAGGACACACCCATAAAATGTATTACTATAATTTTTTTTTGTGAGTTAGCAGTACTGCATTGAGTTACCAAGCGGAAATTGAGCGAGATCTATAACTATTTTTGTAATCAAACAATTTTGATTACTCTTAAGATTTTTTACAATGGAAAAATTATTAAATAAAGAATTTGCCTTAAATTTTGTGTTTCAAACGAAATTTCGTATACCAAATGACTGAAAGTGTTGTCCCACGACGAAACGTGCATGTCAAAAAAAAAAAAATCTAAAAAGTTATACCCTTTGTGCCAAATGCATTGCCAGAATGCCAATTCACCACTCATCGTAAAGAATGCACTAGGTAATTTTCACGGTAAAATGATATTATGCCAAAATCCTTCACCGAAATGCCAAATCGGCAAGTAAACAAACAAAATGGCTGCAAGTTCGCTGTCATTGTAAAACGCTATTTCGCCAATCATTGCTATAACGCCAACATTAGCAGCCAAACAGCAATTACGTCATTTCTGAAAGTGCTTTTAAGCCAAAGTTTATCGCTTTAACGCCAAATATTATCACAATAATACCAAAATTTTAATCCGTGAAATGCTTTATCGCCAACATTTATCGCTTTATCACCAAATTTCTCACTAAACGCATTTTTTTTTAAATTTCTTTTACGCCAAAAGTTAATGCTTTATCGCCAAATTTTTATCACTAAAATTTTTATTCTTTGAATACTTTTGCGCCCTTTACACCAAAATTTAGCGCTATTAAGCCAAAAAATTATGCCTAACTTGTCTTTAAGCCAATTTATACCGCTTTATTGCCAAAATTTTGCAACTATTATGGCAAAATTTCAATGGGTTTTTTTTACACCACATATTGCCGTTTTAATGCGAAAATATACAATTATTTTGCCAAAATTTTATTCCTAAATTGCTTTTACGCCAAATGTAATCTCTTTGTCACCAAATTATTATGTTCAATTATGTTTTGCTAACTCACACAAATGTATCATTTAGACAAAGATAATAAACGCTGTTACGATAAAATTACGCCAAAATTATTCGCTAATACGCCATTGTATGAAGTCTAATAAAATAAATCTTCTTTGAAAAAACAAATGTAATAATATTCATAAGAACTAAAAATTTAATAAATGTCAATGTAGACTTAGCAACTTTGTAAAAAAATAACAGTATTAATAATAAAAGTATAAAAGGGCAATTTTTCCAAATATTTTTCGCGATCCTTTCTGGGTGTTCAGATTCACCCTTTAAAAATCGCTACTTTAGTGTACCAATGCAGCTTTCAGAGCTATTAAACCTCCATTTAAGAATTAATTAATTAAACAAATTAAAATGCAAAATAAATAAACAATATTCAACAAAAAGTTACTGTGTCGAAAAGGAAGTAATTTTCCGGTTTTTGCAATGTTTATAAATGAAAAAAATCGAATTAAATTTTCTTACCGACCCAATAAAAAGGTTAATTTCTAAAGTGAAAAAAAAAAAAGTTAAAAGAGGGGTAATGTTTCCACAGTTACGCACACGCAACACGCATTATATATATATATATAGATAGATAGATAGATAGACAGACAGTTGGACAGACAAACAGATAGATATATATAGACAGATAGATAGATAAATGGATGGATAAATATAAAAATATAATATCCACTGCGGAACTTTACCATCTTGGTAATTTTCAACAGCCAACCTCTTGGAGCTGTTGAGCAATTATCTCTGTATCAATCCCTATATTGAGGCAAAAGTGGTAAAAACTATTTTACACATATAACACACATCACTATACACAACGTATCATAACATGAGATGTCAAGACTTCTCTCTTTCATCTCTGTCTCACGTTACCTACCATTCAATTTATGTCTATGCATACAAGTGATCAACAAATCTATTAAATTCGAATATAAATAAGAAAAAGCTTCAAGCAATTTTCCTATTTAAATCATTTCAACACACTAAACAAAGTATGCTTATAATCATAAAAAAAAAAAAAAAATCAAGCAAAACATGTTACTAAATCTTTAAATTAAACTAAGTCATTAAATTATATTAAGAAGCAAGAAAACTATTTCTCTGGAGAACTGCTGTTTAAGCTTCTTTCCTTCTCGCTGTTAACAAAATTGTTTAATTGACGAATATGCGCAATCGATGTCCAGAGAAACAACTGCGCATGCTTCAATTAAAGGATGTCAGGTATCTAGTTCAGTGGGATGTCTTGCTCTAGTACAGTGGGAATTGGTGCGATTTACATACTAGATGCTTATCATTTCGACATTTGAGAAAATGGAGGCCGTTATATTTGGGACGAGAGCTTTCAGACGAAAGGTTGTAAAGATTTCGCATTTGAGGCATTATTAGGTTAGATTTGAAGTCTAGAACTAATATCAAGCCTTGTTTTCTACCTCATGAGAAAAAAAAAATGATACAAAAACTGCATTTGGTGCTTAATATTTATGTGTTTTCTACGAATCTTCAACAAAATTTTTTCATATACTTTATCTACCACCATTCAATATTGGATATAAAATTTCAAATAGTAACTAATATTCAATTAAATAGTTTTCAATAGTTTTTTTTTCACATCAGTTAAAAAACTTGACATTCAAAAACGTATTCTATATTTGCATAATTGTTTTTGTATTTATTTATTCATGCAAATGGAAACCATATTCTTTTCTGAGAGGATTATTTTGAGCTTGTTGAAAATTCCCTCAATGGATAAGATCATTGTATTTTGTTCATTAGAGGTGAATTATGAGATGATTTTTAGTAATATACATTAACAAATGTTTACTAAAAATTCTAGAAACAGAAAAAAATGTCAGAATTTGAAAATGGAACTGATTACTTAATCTACATCGACTCTCGCAACGATTTCTATGGTAGGGCACATCAAAAATTATGCGTATTCCAGTTTGAAATGGTCACTGCGACATAACTTCCTGATAGAAGTTTACCAGGTTCTCACTCAAATGACACGCAATTTCAAAGTAGTTACTTGTGAAAGTCTCACATCATGTCTTTATTCTGGTGATGTACTATTCACGTTATTTATCAGCAGGTTTCCAATTCACAACAAAAAGAAAATATCATAGTTTCATAATTTCCAATTACGCTATTTCATTACTAATATCAATATTATATTAAAAATTGAATGCTGTTTATTCAGAAATTGTTATTTAAAACGAAAAATCAGGAGGTTAAAGGAAAAAAATGGCTTGATGTGTTAAGCCAAAGAGATGCTCCACTATTACAGTTTGGGGTCTAATTTTAGAAACAATAGGTACTTTAAGAATACCCTTTTTGGAAAATTTATCTCGGTTTCTTTTAATCATTACCTTTATGCCTATGAAATGCCTCTCTTTGCCTATGAAATTTGAAAATTATAAATAACAAGAGAATTGATAGATAATAAAAGATAGAAAACTTGCCTTTAGAAGTAGGCAATGGAAAACAATTCGTTAGAAGTTTAAAATATTAAATTTGGTAAACAAAAGATTTATCGAAAGATTTCACTCTCAAAAAAATATCATTGTAAATATAAAAGTCAGGAAACTTTTTTACTCAAGATTGGTGAACTGCGAGAAATAATTTATCACTGACAGTATAAACAATTCTTGGCAATAGATCCCGGAGAATAGAACAAAGAACTCCATCCAGAAACATTTTGGTTAATGCGTATTATTTTTTGGACTTAAATTGCGTTTATTTTTCCCTATTCATATGGAATATTGATCTAAGAAACATATATCAATAACTTAGTCTACTGCTAAGCTACTTTTTATCGAAAATTTGGATCAAAATCTTAATTTTTTGTCTTCATTTCGCCTAGAAAGGAAAATGACGAAAGTTCGAGAATAAGAAAATGGCCCCCATCCAAGTCCCCGCCCCCGCTAATGTCCTGCGGGAATTTCATTATTCAGAGTGTGCGTGACGTCATCCCCAGCCTTCCTCGAATCACGGATGAGACATCCCGCTACGTCATTCGGAAGCAACCTTCCAGGAACAGATTTTTCGAAATGACACCCACTCCCTTCACTGGAATGTCTGGATTCATGAAGTAATCACATACTAGGCCTGCGATTAATTGCCTGGCTACCTACCTTTTAACCAGGGGTCGGGGAGTAAACCAAAAAGTGTCCGACTCCCGAATCCTGAGTCGGGTTTTTTTTTACCGACTCCAGCCTTTTTTTCCATAATTTTATGTATTTTGATTTTTGTCAAAAATTGTGGAATCCATGAGTTCAATGAAAATCATCGAATTTTTAAAAAAAAATTTGTCAAAATTTTTTTTTTTATATCCAATTCTAAAGATGCAGCATTTTGGACTCACTTAAAAGATATTCTTGTAGTCTAAATTTATCTACAACAAGTAATATAAAAAAGAGAAATTTAAAAGTCAATTCCTACTTTTTTACACTCTATTGCAGAAAGTCCTTTAAAAATAACATTTATTCATTTTCTTAACTTTATCTGGTGCCACCTATTGGTAGATGTATGCAACTTAAATCTAAATAAAAAAACTAAAATGAATTAATTAAATTTAATGAATGAATTGATATTTGAAAAAACTGCATTAACATCCAGTGTCATCCACTACAAGTTAAAAAAAAAACGTATTTCAACTTGAGTGGATGAATGAAAAGTATCTTATGAACGATTGAAAATTTGAACAGGATATATATATAGGGAGAGTGTGACCTAATAGAAGGAATTGAAAATATATGTAAAAAAGGCATCAAAATATTACAGAATAGTTTAAGACAAGCAAAAGACAATTGTACATTTGAATCACAAGGTTTCTGTATTTGTAACACATTAAATCTTATTTTTTCTTAATAATAGAGTAGCTTCTATGAGCTCTTTAATTGTTGAACCAAGGTAGCCTTTTATAAATCTTAGTGTTGCGAAAATCTTTCAACACTTACTTGGTATGTTGGTAAATCACTAACTGTCTTTGTTATTGGTTGTATTATTAATGCAATATTATACGTGCAATTGCAATGCATCCTTTACATTTAATTTTACCATTAATTCTGGAAAAATAAAAATTATTTTTATAAAAAAATCAATAGTCGGAGTTTTAAACGTATTCTTTACTCAGACTACTTCAAAAATGCTCGACTCCCTACTCCTGACTCCGACGACCTCTGGCTTTAACTTCATTGTACAACATTTTAAAAGAAAACAAACTGTCTCAACTCACATTTGAAAAAAATATTTTTTTCTTCATTGGACAATACGTAATAAGCATTTTCCACGTTGGGGTTCCTTTTTTAATTTTTTTAAATAATTTAGCTGTTTAATCTCTGAACTAAGATTAATCTTCAGATATTTAATCTCTGAACTAAGCATTACCTTAGAAAAATATTTTTTTTTCTTTTAACGCAGCTGGCAAACACTTAGGCAATTGTCTTCGATGCCTTAAGGCAAGTTATGCGCCGATGTTACTAACTTATCGTGTAGCTTGAAGATAAGCTACAGACGCGGAATAACAATACGCCCGCATCATCTACGATCATGTTAGATCATAACGATCATCTACATGTTAGATCATAACGCTCATCATAACATCTACGATCATGTTAGAGAGGGACCTACGGTTTAAAGTGGATTCCGAACCACTAACAAACATCCATGGCACCAATCGTCAATTTAAATCATGACTATTGTTATTTTACCGTAGTAAGAGTTTCGAAGCATAAATAAAATTAGTACAAAAATTACCAGTGTTTAATTGGAATTTACATTTCTTGTTGGACTACTTTCGGTTTGAAGAACCCTAGTCAAACAAAGGTTTACTGCGTATACTAGAAACGGAAATGTTGGAACAAAACCCCATCGTAAACTAAAGACTACGAGTGATAATTTTTCTCTTTATTTATCGCTTTCGTCAATTTATTTTTGAGAGAATGAACAGTTAATTATCCCTTATTCTGCCTTGTTTCGTTGAGAGAAAAATTGGATGAATTTTCTGTATTCATAAAATAGATCATTATTTCATCCTTAAATTCGAATACTATTTTCACATAACGGAAAAATTTTCGTTCACCTACTATATATCAATGCTACTTCTGTAAAGATAACTTTTTGGTAAAAATCAAAAATCCTGTTCTGTTTGTGCCAAATGTATCGCCATTGCTCGCGATAAAATAATATTACGCCAAAATTCTTTACTGGAATGCCAAATAAACAAATAAAATGTCTGCCGAAATTCTGTGTCATTGTAAAACGCTATTTCTCCAAAATTCATCGCCAAACATTGCTATTACGCCAACAATAGTAGCCAAACAGTTATAGCGTCGAAGTTTATTTATGAAATTGCTTTTAAGCCAAAGTTAGCGCCAAATATTATCCCTATCCTGCCAAAATTTTAAACCTTGAAATGCTTTATCACCAAACTTTTTCACTAAGCGAATTTTGTTTTTTAAATTGCTTTTACGCCAAAAGTTATTGCTTTATCGCCAAATTTTTATCACTAAAAATTTTATTTTTTGAATACTTTTGCGCGATTTTAAGCTAAATTTTAGCACTATAATGCCAAAAAAATTATGCTTAAAATATCTTTATGTCAATTTATATCGCCAAATTTTTTCACTCTTGGAGCAAAATTTTATTGTTTTCTTTTTACACCACATATTGCTGCTTTAGCGCTAAAATATATCATTATTTTACTAAACTTTATTCCTAAATTGCTTTTACGTCAAATTAAATCGCTTTATTGCCAAATTATTATGTGGAACTATGTTTTGCTAATTCGCATAAATGTATCATTTAGAGAAAGATAATAATCGCAGTTACCATAAAATTACGCCAAAATTATTCATTAATATGCCTTTTTTTTTTCTATTGCATCAAAAAAAAATGTTTCATGTTGTTTATGATGTCGAATTCGAATGATGAAACAAAATTATTTAAAAAGGATTCTGTTATATCCTTTGTTGGAGGCGAAAATGATCTTTTCATTGTCTTGCTAAAATCTATCCATGCATAGCCTTATTGAAAGTATGAAGAAAACAAGAATAACATCAGAAAACCAAAAACTGTTTTCTTCTGTACGCTAACGTTCTAAAATTGAAAAGCTAAATTTTTTCTCGCGAATTCAAATAACAGTTGCCACAGAACTTTAACTATGTCAAGCATTAAGCAAAAACATCACAAAACCTCAGAACAATTTAATGCGTTCTATCGACGGTTTCGCCGTGAACTAATGTTCTAAAAATAAAAAGTAACAATTTATCGCGTGAATTGAAATAACGGTTGTTATAAAATCTTATTTATTTCAACAGTGTTAAAAAGAAAATAATTATTTGATAATTAAATATAAGCTATTAATAAATTTAAAAATCGTTTTTTTTATTTGTTTCGTATTTTCATGAGTGGCAACATTATAAATTTTTTTTATTTTCTGTATCATACTGTAAACATACATTATAATAACAATCTCAGAATAATCAATAATTTATTGGAGTAAATATTTAAAAGAATATATATTTATGTTCTTTATTTACTGCAGCTAAAAAATTATGCAAATAACTATCAAAGCAGAAATAAATAGTCATTATATTGTTCGAAAAAAGAAGAAGTTAAGAATTCCTATAGAATACTGTAACCCTAAAGTAATTGGCAAAACATTCCGGGTTGGAAGATTGGCGACTTTCTCAGGGGTACAGTATTCTAGATTACTAACCAAATTTTTAAACCAAATCTCGTTTAATTGCATCATTTCGAGAACGGTGCTAATAAAAGGGGGACATTTCTTTTACAGATTATGCAATAAGATGCCCACGTTGTCAATCTGAACAAACTTATTTTTCTCTACCTACCCTTGTGAAGCAAATCTTCCCACACATTTATTCACAGTGGCATAAATAAACCACCAAATAAAGTAATTCTAATAACGCCGCCGTTTACCGTGGAGTCTCAGAAATGGAACATTGTTGTCAATTATATCTGTTTTTGTAAACATGCATACAAACACACACACACACACACATATATATATATATATATATATACAGTAGAACCTCTTTAAGTCGGAAACCTCCACAACCAGAAAAAAAAATTTTGTTCCCTTCCCTTCAAACCCCAAAACCTCCATTACTCAAAATTTCAACCCTCTTTACGTCGAAATAATTAGCCAACCCCCACAAGTCATTTTGGTATATATTTTCCCTCCGTAACTAAAAAAAAAAAAAATTTTGGACTTCTGTATCTCGAACATTAGCAATGCTGAACGTGTATAACGTGTGTGAATGTCGAACATGTACAATGCACGTCATTGTTTTAGAAAACAATGTATGAGTATACAGTAAATAGAATAACCAATTCCATGAAATATTCTTATTATAATTCTTATTATTGCTATTGATTTCATTTGAACTCTAGCGATATATCGAGAACGATCGAATTGTCAAAAGCAAATAAATAAATAATAGACTTTTTTTAATACGTAATATTTTTAATTTTAAGGTTGTTTTGGAATTATTTCGATTTTTTATTCTAGTACATAATATAACTTTTAAGTTGCAAATAAACATGTTTATTGCCTCTGTAACTTGAATTTTTAGTTATTTTACTTCTCTAACTCAAAATAACTTAGAAAGAATCCAAACCTCTACAAGTCGAATATTTCCTTACAAAAACCGAGTAAGTCGAAAACTCTATTACTAGAATTATTTGGCGTCTCCCTTGAAGTTCGACTTACAGAGGTTCTACTGTATATATATATATATATACAGACACAAACGCCACACACATACATAAACACAAACATATATTACACATATATACATATGTACGCACTTACATTTGTATAGTATTATATTAGTGATCTGGTAGAGAAAGTAATCAATTATATACATACATATAATAATGGCATAAAAGTCAGCCTCTCAACTGAAAAACGTTTTGTTAAATTTAAGACATAATTAACTTGATTGTTACATGGAACGTCAAAGAGTAGTTGCGAATAATCAAGGACTACTTTTTGGGATATGGATTTTATGGATTACATTTTTTTTTCTGTCGAAAATGGCACCTGCGGTGTATAGGGCTTTGGATTATAGGCAGGAAATAATGGTACATAAAATTGTGAAGCTGAATAAGAATTTTCATATTGGTTTTGTTATAAGAACAATAAAATTTCATTATGCAACTATGCCTAATGAAAAAATAAATCGAAATCTTTCTGCCTAAATGACTGATTGGGTTTAAACAGAAGACATTTTCATTGAATATGTGAATTTATAGATTTGAAAGGAAGGCGTTTGCAGAACTCGTGTTCTGTGCAATTTGTTTAAAATACAAGTGTCAAGTATTTCCATTGTCAAAAATAATGAATTTAAGTGGAGTAGGGAAGAATTTCTTCCTTTTTCGTTTATTTGTTGATCTATACAAATAAGGAAGTGACGGCTGTAAGCAACTACCCAATACCGACGCAAAATTTCATCCTATAAAAATCATTCCAGCTTTATTGATCCATAAAAAGCCAGCGGTAGCGAGAGGATGGTGAATGGCACGTACTACAATTATTGCATCGGGAAACGTTTGTCTTCTGTATTGATTTTCGAAACGTTCAAAACGCTCTTTTGCTGTTCACCTGGCTGATTGGATCGCATATTAAAATTCGTCAACTTTACGTTTTAAAAGTACACATTTAACAGAAGTTTTAGGTTTAATTTATTTTAGTTTGTAGTTACCTTGAAAGACAAGTGCTGTGACTCATAATTATTTCAACTTGTTTCTACCCTCAATTATCCTTTTTCTATGGCCTATCTTCAATCTATTTTTATTAAATATGTTAATAATGAATGTTTGATGCTTAAATTTTTAATTTTTTCTTCGAAAAATTTTTCTAGTGATTCTGCCCAATTTTTTGTGATTAATTAAATTTTTAATTTTTGATTTAATTTTTATTTTATGCAACTTTCTTTTATGTTACATTTTTTTGAATTAGTTATTTTTTACATGGAGATTTGTGAGGTCTCAAAGTTTTAATGTTACCTTGAAACCTTGAAGCAATGCCTCTTTTAGTTTTTTTTAAAAATTATTATTATTATTTATCTTCATGTTAAAAGTTAATCTTTGTACAAGTGTTATGAATATTGCAATTTTTTTTCTTTAAAAAGCTTTCTGCGATGCTATTAATTACTGCATTCACTTTTATTTTATTTTTAACTCTTGGGATTATTGACATATTTTCTTATCAAAGTCGATCTATTACATTTATTTCATAAAATATAGACTTCATATATATATATATTTTTTTTACACATTGATAGTGGATATCTTCTGAAATTTTTAAATTTGTAAGAGGATCACGAACCAGAAAGGATTATGGACCACTGACCCAAAGGAAAAGTTCATTGCCTATGTCATTCCTCCCACGATTAGTCTAGGGAATAATATTTCCGCACGTGATACCCATCATAAATAAATGTCGACGGGTTCGTGATTTGATAGGCTGAGATATAAAATAATTTCCTAATAATTCTATCCTTAATAGAATCATTTTAGAATGCTTTTTAGGACAATTTTATGAGGGCAACTATAGGAAGATTTGTAGGAGGATAATTTTTAAGGATAAAGATAGTTTTAGGAGGATAACCATAAAAATATTAGTAGGAAGAAAATTTTAAGGGTAGTTAGGGAATTTAAAAAGAGAATTACAAGATAATTAAGATGATTTTAATAAGAATAATTTTTAGAACAATTTTAATAAGATAAAGGATAATTTTTAAAGATAATTTTAATAGGGTAAACTATAACTTTTAAAGATAATTTTAGAATAATTAATAGGATATTTTTTTTATCTATGCGAAATTTTTTATTTGCTGATATTAGAAATTTATAAAATTACTAGAAGACCCTGCCACGCGTTGCTGTGGCTTTCTTGTATTTCGTTCAATTATTAGATACTATAATTGGTATTGTTATCGTTTGCTGTCGGGGTTTGATTTGTTGACATGAGGGCCCTCTCAGCACGTCTACGTCGTACCTCACGCCTACGGGTATTGTTGAGGTTAGATTTTTTTGGTGGCATTTTACTGAAAATGATAATTGAAAAAATACAATTGAAATAAAATCGAGATATAATAATAAATGACTTAAAAAAAAATTCACAATAAAATATAAACGATTGTTTAAGGTACACGAACACGTTCGAATGAATTTTTTTGAAATTTTTTATTTTTGTACACATTTTTGGATTGAATGTATCTAAAAACTAATGATTTCACATCAAAAAATTTCATTATTATTATTACTTTTTTTATTTTTAAAAGCTAAAATAAGGGTAAAAATGGCCAAAACTTGATACTATTACAAAACATGATAACTCAAAATCAAATCAATATTTTTTAAATTTCTAAGTTTGTATTTGTTTGTACTAACATTTTACAGGGAATGGATCTCTGGTAAATTTATATCTTTAGTATTTTGTGCTAGTTTAAATGCTGTCGACCCAAAATTCTTTCAAAATTTGCATGTAATTCCAAAAGCTTAACAATTAAAATAAAAAATATTTATGTAGCTATAATCATTTCAGAATTTTATTACCTGTAAACATTTATGAAAAACATAAATTTGTTTTGTAACATTTGGATCAAAATTACTTGTGTTATGGTGTTTCACATGAAAACAAAAAGCATAAAAATTCATTCTGAGAAAAAGCTAAAAACAACTTTTAATTGGAGATATTACTTTTAAAAATGTTGTAAATATATTAAAATGCCATTGAATTATCAAGTTCATAGTCTTATTTATTAAAAAATATAGTTTTATTTTTCCTTAAAGCTCTAAATATTTTGAGCTTTGTTTTAAAAAAGTTAAAATTTGCTCGACAAAATTTTTTTTTACAACTTCCTCCTATTTGCAAAGGCTTTTTAATATGAAATGACCTGGATTTAAAATATTTAGCCTTTTTTCAAGTGTTTTGATTAAATACATTCAAAACCTTTGAATTTCACATAAAAATATCAACTTTAACTATTTTTTATACAATTTATTCTTTAAAATATGGATAAACATTGCAAGAATGTGATATTGTTGCAAAACTTGATAATTCAAAAATAAATAAAACATGAATAGTTTTTTCCTTTGCAAGTATTTTTATGCTGGGAATATCCTTATGTAGATAATATACTGTTTTCAAATTTATATCTTAATTATTTATACATTTTTGTATGCTTAAAGTTTGTCGACACAAACTTTTTTTTACATATTTACAAAAATTCTTAGTTTAAAAACTGAAATAAAAATAATTTATGAATTTAGGTTAACTTCCATGTTCTATTCCTTTCATACATTTAAAGAAAACTTTTACATGAAGTTTCAAAGCATTTAAATAAAAATACATGGGTATTATGATGTTTTGAAGGAACACAAAATGCATAAAAATTCAAATAAGAAATAATTAAAACCAACTTCTAAATGTAAATAAAAACAAATGTACATACATAAAAATGTTATTGAGCTTTAAATTCTCCTTTATTAATATAAACACTTATTTAGTTGTTTTGTTTTCTTTAAATAACTTCCAACTTAAAAGTATCATTTATCAATTTTTCTTCGACAATATTCAAATCACTCAAATTTATAACTCAAATTCTTTGTTTTTCAAATAACAAAAGTTTTTAAAAAAAAAATGTCCTTGATTTTCAACTTGCAACTATTATAATACCTTTTATAAAATTTTAATGTTATCATTATATCATATAATTGCAGAGTGTACTTCATTTTCCCACTTTTCAAAAAATCCTTAAAATTCATCATCTTTCTTTAAAATTATATTGTCTATATTATATTATCTTGTAGATCACATTTCATTTTAGAATTCTTAATCAAATACAACACATGTTGACAAACTTTAAGCATAGAAAAGTTCAATGTTTTGATTCACAACTTTTCATTCCATATATTTTATTCAAGTTCAAATTCAAACTTAGAAAATAAAAAAAATATTGATAATCAAATCAGGTAATACTTACATACATTTGATTTACTTCGCATAGAAATAATATAAATTTCATACATTATAATTTTCACAAAATTTAAAGTAGTACATAAAACAATAATATTCAGAACATGAGAATTTTACGGTTATGTAGTACAGGCATCGAGACACGGCGCCATCTAAAAATAGTCATTATATTGTTCGAAAAAAAAACACTACATTGTTGCCACTACAGTGGTCTGCCAAAGAAATTAAAAAAAATATTTTGGGGTGGACCCTTCCTTATCACTTAGGGGTTTAAAAAATAGATTACGACCGATTCGCAGACCTACCAAATATGCACAAAAATTTTCATAAGAATCGGTTGAGCCGTTTCGGAGGAGTTTGGCAACAAACACTGTGACACGAGAATTTTATACATTAGATTGATCGATAGGTGAAAAAAACATGTATTCATTTTAACTGTGAAAAATTACGAATGTAAATAATACATTTCATATATAAATACATAACATGACAGATATTTAATCTGTATTATGTGTCATGTTATAAAGCAGAAAAAAACAAGTATTAAACGTATGGAGATATCATTTACATCTTATAAATGAAGCATTTGATAGCACATGTATTGAAATGTATCAATATTATATAACTGATTTAAAAGTTTACAAAAAAAATTCTCAAACAAATAGTTCTATAGTGACTAAATGTAGCTTAGGAATGTATAGACCGCAATCCAGTCAATTTTACTTTATAAATCACCTAATAAGAATTTTATAAAAAATTTACGTTTTTGAAGAAAGATGTAACAAAACATGAACCAATTATAATTTAATAAAATTAAGCATTCACAATATTTTATTTTTATGTATTATAAAATAGAACTTTTGGTAATAATGTTCTACTTTGTCTGTTCTCGGCTTGTAACAATAAAGTCAGTAATAATTTTTCACCTACTGGATGTGACGTTTTACTCTGTCTTTCTAATTCTGCTCGAAAACGCATGCGTCGTAGAGGTATGGTTCTTGGTTCAATTTTTATGTACTCCCAGTGAGGCTTCTTACTCTGTACATGCTGTACTCTGTACATGATTGACATGCAGTATTGTCAACAGAGAAATGAAAAAGCATTGATGAAGTCATGAGCGGAAGAAGTCCACTTATTTAGATTCAAAGTAACCGGTGTACAATTCACAACTGGGGAACGGGGTGGTCCAGTTCGGGAGTTAATTTATCAATAAGTTAATTTGTGAGTTCAACTGATACGTTCAATTGGTGAATGAATGGGACTCTCACTTTTGGAGAATCCTGATATCGTGTTTCTCTAGTTTTCTGCAACAAGGATTCTCACAATGGAATCCACAAGCATTGCGTGTACCAATGATTTCACTGCCGATGTAACAAGACATTGACTAATAATCAAGGTAACAAGGCATTGACTAACTAGCAAGGTATTAAGGCAACAAGGCATTGACCAACTAGAAGGGTATCAAGACAACAAGGCATTGACTAACTAGCAAGATATTAAGGTAACAAGACATTGACTAACTAGCAAGGTATCAAAGTAACATGACATTGACTAATAATCAAGGTAACAAGGCATTGACTAACTAGCAAGGTATTAAGGCAACAAGGCATTGACCAACTAGAAGGGTATCAAGACAACAAGGCATTGACTAACTAGCAAGATATTAAGGTAACAAGACATTGACTAACTAGCAAGGTATCAAAGTAACATGACATTGACTAACTAGCAAGGTATCAAGGTAGCAAGGCATTGACTAACAATCAAGGCAACAAGGCATTGACTAACTATCAAGGTATTAAGGCAACAAGGCATTGACCAACTAGAAGGGTATCAAGGCAAACAAGGCATTGACTAACTAGCAAGGTATTAAGGTAACAAGACATTGACTAACTAGCAAGGTATCAAATTAACATGACATTGACTAACTAGCAAGGTATCAGGGTAACAAGGCATTGGCCAACTAGAAGGGTATCAAGGCAACAAGGCATTGACTAACTAGCAAGGTATTAAGGTAACATGAGATTGACTAACTAGAAAAGTATCAAGGTAACAAGACGTCTAACTAGCAAGGTATCAAGGTAACAAGGCATTGACTAACTAGCAAGGTATCAAAACAACAAGGCATTGGTCAAGCAATCTGAAGCATTAAGGATTCGTGATTTTCCAAGAACGACATTTGCTTTGAATGACATTCTACGACATTCCGATGAGCCAATCAGCTGCAGTTCTTCGAAAAATAACATGCAAATGCATGCGAACATGCGATGCTTCGCTTTTTCACTAGAAAAGTAAAACTGGCGTATAGTAAAGTTCGCCAAGCCAAGACGCCTGGAGATGTGCTTCTCCTTCGGCGCGACAGAAATGTTAGAAGAGGTTTAGGATTTGTGTAGAAGTTCT
The DNA here is from genome assembly GCA_021605075.1 of Caerostris darwini. Taxonomy (NCBI): domain Eukaryota; kingdom Metazoa; phylum Arthropoda; class Arachnida; order Araneae; family Araneidae; genus Caerostris; species Caerostris darwini. Next base: position 121,302 of record BPLQ01002086.1, read on the forward strand.
TTTCTCTTACAGAGAATCGAACTCGAATCTAGGTCCCACAATAAGCATTTTATCTTTGAAAAAATTCGAAGGTGTTTTTAGTGAGATTAACTCTGTAAAATGTGTCGCAAATTTTGCAGTACCCCGATTACTAATGGAGGGTGGATTGACACCTATAATAATTTTATTTTATTCTTTCTACAACAATTTAATGTTATTTTTCGAAAGGAGGCATATAATAATTTAGTTTTAATTTTTCAAAGTGAGCCTACAATAATTTAGTCTATTTGATGCCTTTAATAATTAAGTTTATTTTTCCATTGATTGATTTTTTGGGGTATTTTGGTTTTATTCGTATTGTTTGGTTTTATTTGGTATTTTGGTTTTGTTTCCAGGGGTACTATTCCCTCTTATTTTGTCAAAATATATCTACACACCCACGAACACACATATCACTTATATATATCTAATTGGAATTCCAATTCAATAACAATCAAATTAATTTTTTAACAAAACAAAATCATCAATTTAAAGCAATTTCTAAAAAAATATTAGTCTAAAAAATGGGTGATTAAGTAAATAACTAAATAAATAAAATCACAAAATTTAAGGTTTGAAAAGAAAAATTTAAGCAAGGTCGACGACAGCAAATATATAGATATCAAAAACTATTTAATCTTCCTGGGGTTTAAAAATACATAATATTTTTCATCAGACATGTGTCTGATGGGAAAAGAGCAGAATCCTAAATGACGCACTTTAGAACTTGGCGTTTAAATTAAACACTCGTTCAAATCACATCCCAACCCCCACTGTAGTAACAATAGGCGAAGCAATCTCTATCTGAAGCATAAATAAAACGCCACCCCCCCTGCTTCCATGCGACCAGGTAGCAGATAACCTGGAAAATCGTCTGCACTTATCCCCGACAGCTGCCTGCCTACCCCAGGGAGGGTCAAACGACAATGGCGTACCTGTACGGCGCGGGCCAATAAAAATGAGCATTAAATCTGATCAGTCAGCCCTGCACGAAAATCACTCCTCGTGCGAAAGTTCCTTTCGTGACCTCCCACCCCCTTTTTAGGGCAGAAAGGGGGGTGAGTCAAAAAATGAAAATGTGCTCGAAAAATGATCCCGATTTTATAGAAAGTAAAAAATTCGAACGTTTTTCAATCCCTTCTATTAGCTCACATTCGCCCTATATATATCTTGTTCAAATTTTCAATCGTTCATAAAATACTTTCTATTCATTCACTCAAGTTCAAATACATTTTTATTGAACTTATAGTGGATAATACTGGATGTTAATACAGTTTTTTCAAATATTAATTCATTCATTAAATTTAATTAATTCATTTTAGTTTTTTTTAGATTTAAGTTGAATATATCTGCCAATAGAGAGCGCCAGATAAACTTAAAACAAGTAATATAAAAAAAGTTTTTTAAAGTCAATTCCTACTTTTTTTTCACTCTATTGCAGACAGTCCTATATAAATAAATTTTATCCATTTTTTTAAAATTTATCTGGCGTCATCTATGGGTAGATACATGCAACTTAAATCTAAAAAAAAGCTAAAATTAATTAATTAAATTTAATGAATGAATTAATATTTGAAGAAACTGTATTAACATCCAGTATTATCCACTACAAGTTCAAAAAAATGTATTTGAACTTGAGTGGACGAATAAAAAGTATTTTATGAACGATTGAAAATGTGAACAAGATATATATATAGGGAGAGTGTGAGTTAATAGAAGGAATTGAAAAAATAAATAAAAAGGAAATGATTCAGGTTTCATAAAAAGTAAGTGTAATACCTATCTTTAAAAACATTCGAACGTGTTTTTAGTGAGATTAACTTGCTAAAATTTGTCGCAAATTTTGTAATATCACGATCACTAATGGAGGGCGGATTGACACCTACAATAATTTTAATTTATTTTTCTATAACAATTGAGTGTTATATTTCCAAAGGAGGTCTATTATAATTTAATTTTAGTTTTATTATAACGATTTAGTTTTATTTTTCTAAAGGAGATCTATAATGATTTAGTTCTAATTTGTCAAAGTGAGCCTATAATAATTTAGCCTATTTGATGCCTATAATAGTTTTTTTTTTCAAAGGGGGCCTGTAATAATTTAGTTTTGACTTTTCAAAGTGAACCTATAATAATTTTATTTTATTTTTTAAAGGGGGCCTATAATAATTTAGTTTTAAATTTTCAAAGTGAGTCTATAATAATTTAGTTTTATTTTTCCAAAAGTGGTGATCTATGATAATTTATTTTTATTTTTTCAAATAAGGCCTATAATAATTTAGCCTATTTGATGCCTATAATAATATTATTTTATTTTTTCAAATAAGGCCTATAATAATTTAGCCTATTTGATGCCTATAATAATATTATTTAATTTTTCAAAGTGGACCTATAACAGTTTATTTTTCCAAAGAAGGCCTATAATAATTTAGCTGATTCGAAGCCTTTAACAATTTAGTTTTTTTTTTTTTTTTTTTTTTTCAGAGGGGTACTACAATAAGTTAGTTATATTTTTTTCAAATAGTGCCTATAATAAATCTTTCTTTTTTTCTAAAAGGACCTACAATATTTTTTTTTTTCGAAGAGGGCAGTTTATTTTTATTTTTCTAAAGGAGGCTTATAATAATTTAGCTGATTTGACGCCTATAATAATTTAGTTTTATTTTTTTCAAAGTGAGCCTACAATAATTTAGTTTTATTTCTTACGAATGGGGCCTATAATATTCTTTTTTTTTTTTCTAAAGAGGACCTATAATAATTCAGGTATTTGACACCCATAATAATTTTTTTATATATTTTTTTTCAATACATAAGCTTATGTTTTAGAAAAATAAATGACTGATAGCCTGGCTGGAGGTCCAGCGGTAACGTTTGCAAATATCGCGAAGGTGAATTGGTGTTCGAATCAGCTGATGGCATCCGCTGCAGTCCCTGCTTTCAGAAGCCAGGACATTTGATAGCGATCAAGACAACGCGTGCAAAAGCATCTCGAATCTCGAGCCTAGCTTTCCATTCGTTTGTTTGTTTGTTTGTTTTTTTACATGAGTCACGCAAATGCCACATAATTAACCTAAATATAAATGATGAAATTAAGGCGATATAAATCTCATTCTGAAGTCTGTGTAAAAATTAGGTTGCATCCCAGTTCAAAAAGTCGATAGGAATGAGGTGAGACTTAACTTTAAATGTTCAAAAAAGAAAGCCGAAAAAGAATAATTTAAGTTGGAAACAAAATTGTCGCGTGAATTTATATACGTTTATATATTTAGTTAGTTACTTGGGGCCTGAATGGCCGAGTGGCTAGCGCTCTGGCTCACGGTACGAGAGGTTTTGGGTTCGAGACCCGGCGGTGCCATGGATGTTTGTAGTGGTTCGGAATCCACTTTAAACCGTAGGTCCCGGTCCTCATAGGATCGTAGAGCGTTGCGGGGGCATTGTTACTCCGCGTCCGTGGCTTGTCTTCAAGTTACACGCGCCCCCTGGGTAATGCAAATTGAATAACGTCTGTGCAGCGCTTGCCTTAAGGCATCCAAGACCAAGCTGTCTAAGTGTTTGCCAGCTGCATTAGAAAGAAGAAAAAAAATATTTAGTTACTTTCATTGAGCATTTAATTCAGTTACTTTCTCGAATGCAGTTCAACGCCTGTGAATAAAAACTAATTAAGGTTAAAAAAGTGCAAAATACACAGAAAGAACTTCATTCTGTTGCCACAGTTAAATGCTGATACAATCAAAAATTTCAAAAAAAAAAAATCCAATCAAATGACAATGCGACAGAAAATAATGTGTTCACTTAAAAAGCAAGATCTTATGGAATTAATTTTAAGAGCCATTTGAGCCATTTTAGTAATCTATGGTGTAACAAATAACTTCATCGTTTTTTATCTGTCTTTTCCATTAATTTATATATATATGTTATAACAACTATAAATAGTATATAACAACTATAAATAGTATCACTACTCAGTATATTATATTTTTTGTGTTGGCAACGGAAATAGTCGTTGATGAATGTCTTCTGGCTGAGATGTATGTATTTAATTTAACCACTCAGAACCAATGCGGTTAAGTCCAGAAAAGGAAAATGGAGAAAATTAATGATTTATTAATACATTAATTTTTTTAAACTTTTGTTTATTAATTTGATGAGAAAGCTATATAAAGCCTTTTTTTCCAAGAGTAGGTACTGCAACAAAACAAGATGAGTACAGGATGTGTAAATAAAAACGTAAATATTTATTGGGACAATGGTACTGATTTATGTATATTTATTTATTGGGGCTCTTTAATATGCATATTTATTGGAACTCTTTAATATGTATATTTATTGGGACTCTTCAAAACTTTATGACTTATATCTCTCGACAGATAAAAAAAAAAAAAAAAAAAAAATAAGAAAATTATGTAAAAATAATACAGTAACATCTGTTGTCATCAGTTTTATGTTTATTCATCACAACAAACATCTTCTTCTTCCGAGGTATTTAAATCTAAATTTTGATCTTCATGCGTCGTTCTTAATGTCCTGTAAAAGCAGTGTTTTATACAAGGCACTTCAATAAATTCATCAAGTCTTTTCTGTTTCTTTTCAAATTGTTCCAACATTAGTATACAGTGACGGTTGGTTTATATTTTTTAAGAATGTTGATCTATCTATTTTTTTATGTCAGTTAGATAAACATTATTATGCTCGTCAAAATTATATTTGCACCTAATACCGTTTGGGTTTGATCATTTTAATTTTATCCACAGCTTATTAAGTCAATTGAATATTGTGGATTTTATTTCTGTTGGGCATTACATCTTCCAATTGGTTTGTGGAAATAAAAGCGTGGTGATTCATTTCGACAATGCTGAAACAGCATTTTTTTTTTCTTTTGAATTAGGAGATACCAATGGCTAAGGATATAAATATACCGATTAATTATTATTATTATTATTTGCATGGTTCTCTATATTTCAGTGTCATTTGGTAAATATCTCTGATCACTTAACAAAAGTTTAAATTCTATTGATTCAGCTTTATTTTAAAATATCATAGTTTTTAGAGTTATTAAAAATTATTTAATGTTTTTGATAACTCAATAATTTCCGCAAACACTACAATGTAATATTTTTTATGCTTTAATAAAAGTGTAGATATTTCATATATTTGAAATATCTACAGTATATACAATACACGGAATATTCTTTTATATTAAAGTGCGTATATAAAACTCACCAAAAATTGGCATTCTTTTCAAGTCTGTATCTAGACAGATACAGACTTGTCTTAACAGCAACAGCTAGAAATGTTTGTAAAAAATCTATAAAATGAAACAGTCTTAACAGCTAGAAATGTTTAAACAGCAGAAATAGCAGTTACAGTTATTATGAATATATTGCTTTTCAGTGTTACCAACAAATATCGAAAGGAGAATAATTTAGCTTTTATTTTAAAGTTTATGAAAATAAATTATTGATAAAAAGTGGACTTATTCACAATGGCTTCTGATATTATTATACAACATAATCAGAAGCTATATAATAAAAAGGGCTGTTTGACTTGAGAAAAAAAAAGTAGTAACGAGTAAATCTTTTTATAACTAAGAAAAATATTATTTATTTTATTAAAATTTACAAAAATCAGAAAATATAAAAAAAGGACTTAACACCGCATTGGCTTCTGAGTGACTCAATCGTTAACGCATTATTAAACTATATTGTTTAGAAGCATGTTGCTTTATGTAATCATCAGGATATTGTCTACACAATATCTGTATATACATATATATATATATATATATATATATATATACACACACATACATATATATATATATGTATATATATATATATATATATATATATACACACACACATATATATATATATATATATATATATATATATATATATATATATATATATACATACAAATAAATACAGAAAAAAACTGCAGAAAATGTAAAATCACATCACAAAATCAAAAAGAGAACGGACAAAGGACATTTCGGAATTAAAATCAATTTGCGTAACAAAGCCATAATAATATATGACTACATAAATACATAAATTACCCCCGGTGCATAAATTTATTAACACTAATACATTATACACATGCACTAAACAAACATTTCTTATGCGCTTTCTAGTAAATCTAATTAAAAAAATTTTTTTTATCAATAACAAGTAAATAGAGAAATTTGAAAATTAATTTATTCAAAATCCGAAATGTATATAAGCTCAAGCAGCGAAACTGAAAATCCTTAAACAACAGAGGATAAACAGCAAAAACTGCAGAGGAAGATAAAAAAAAATGAATAAATAAATAAATAAGCCTATATGTACACCAAATATATAACACCAATGTGAGAAACAAGTCCTTCCAGAAAACAGTAAAAAATTAATAATAATAATCATAAGAAATTAATTATAATATCCAGAAGAGAACTTCACTGAGAAATTCTGTCCTAAGTACTTTATAAACAATGTTATTTCTGCCACTAGATGATTAGATAGAAAGGAAATCTAGAAACGTAATCCAGTAACATCGAAAAAAAAAAATTTCTTCCGTTTTGAAGCAGTAAAAATAAAGCTGATCAATAACAATGACAGCGCAGCAGAATTTATACAAAAAAATAGAGTCACATGCCATAATCACGAGATTCATCATATCATATCCAATAAAATATATATATATATATATATATATATATATATATATATATATATATATATATATATATATATATATATATATATATATATATATATATATATATATATATATATATATATATATATATATATATAGGCCTGAATGGCCGAGTGGCTAGCGCTCTGGCACTCGGTACCACAGGTTTCGGGTTCGAGTCCCGGCGGTGCCATGGCTGTTTGTAGTGGTTCGGATTCCACTTTAACCGTAGGTCCCGGTCCTAATAGGATCGTAGAGCGTTGCGGGGGCGTTGTTACTCCGTGGCTTATCTTCAAGTTACACGCGCGCCCTGGGTAATGCAAAGTGAGTACGTCTGTGCAGCACTTGCCTTAAGGCATCCAAAGACCAAGCTGTCTGTGTTTGCCAGCTGCATCAGAAAGAAAAAAAATGTATGAAAAGATAGCTACAGACACAGAGTAAGACTAAACGAGATGATTCAATGGTCTTGGGACAAACTTTGAAGGATAGTACAGCTTACTAAAACGAATTTTTTAGTAACACTGTTCACAACTGTTCGCGATTGGTTTGAAGAACATTCTGGACAATTCCAACGAATGATCTGGCCACCTAGATCGCCCGACATGAATCCCATCGAGCATTTATGGGACATCATCGAGAGGTCTGTTCGCGCCCAAAATCCTGCACCATCAACGCTTTCACAATTATGGACGTCTATCGAGACAGCATGGCTCAATATTCCTGCAGAAGACTTCCAACGACTTGTTGAGTCCATGCCACGTCGAGTTGCTGCACTTCGCCGGGCGAAAGGAGGGCCGACACGATATTAAGAGGTATCCCATGACTTTTGTCACTTCAGTGTATATTGCAATCATTTTTTACTTAGGTTTATCAAGACCAAAATTGAGGCAGTTGTCATAGCAATAGAAATTGAAGAAGTCGCGAGTCAGATCCAATTCATATAATCAAATGCATTTTCTTCTTCCCATGCTTTTTTTATGGGTGCATACTCATACTAAATCATTTACTCATACTCATGCCATCATGTGGACACGCACTCATACCAAACCATATTCCCATACCATGCTCCTATTCGTATTTATTGATGGGTCACACACTCATATCCATTCCATTTTGTGGGCACACACTCATACTGAACCATATACCTGCATCATACTCATACCCATTCCATTTTGTGGGCACACACTTATATACTTGTACCATACTCATATACTCATACCTATTTGTGGATACACGCTCATACTAAACTATACACTTATACCAAACTCATATATTACTATATTGTAGGCACACACTCATACTCATACCATACTCATATAGTTTCATTTTGTGAGCACATACTCATAACAAATCACAGACCCATACCATGCTCATACTATTTTATGGGCACACACCATATTAAGCCATAAATCCGTTCCAAGCACATACTCATATTATTTGGTGGGCACATACTCATTCCAAACACCATATTAAGTCATATATGCTCACACCATATTAAGTCATATATGCTCACAACATATTAAGTCATATACGCTCACACCATATTAAGCCATAAATCCGTACCAAGCACATACTCATATTATTTGGTGGGCACATACTCATTCCAAACACCATATTAAGTCATATATGCTCACACCATATTAAGTCATATATGCTCACAACATATTAAGTCATATACGCTCACACCATATTAAGTCATATATCTGTACCATACACATACTCATATTATTTGGTGGACACATATTCATTCCAAAAAAATACCATATTAACTTGTGATAAAAATACCACAATCTGGATTAAATTTAAGATATGCCCCATCTCTAACAGTCCTGGTTTAAGCGATTCCTCATTTCCTACACCACCCCTTACCTGTGGGGGATCGGTGGAACTTGGGTACAGATGACAGCAATCAAGGCTGACCCCTTTCTGTTCCACCCCGTGCCCCCCTTCCCACCCAGGTGAATCGGTGTCGTGCGTGTCCCCTCCATTAATGAGGAGGGGGAGAGTGGGCTGCCTGTTTGATTTGGATAATAACGCTGCGCTCTGATGACGGTGGCAGCATGTTGCACTCGAATCGGTGGTCTGTCTGCCGGGGGTGGACGGGAAGCCCCCCTCTCACCGGCCTGATAAATGTTCCGGTGAAGGCTTATCGTTTGGGCGATTGATTAGCATTCGAGTTGCTGCTGTACGTTGGCGCAGTTCCGCAGCGTCGTGCCAATATTCGGTACATGGCATTAGGTACTCGTCGGAATACATCATGGTGATTGAGAAATGACAAGGAAGGAATAATTTCTTACTCACCCTCCGTAGACTTTGAGCGCTTACGCGTTTCTATTATTCAATTCCTTCTATTAGCTCACAATCTCCCTATATATATATATCTTGTTCAAATTTTCAGTCGTTCATGAAATACTTTTTATTCAGCCACTCCCGTTCAAATACATTTTTTTAACTTATAGTGGATGGCACTGGATGTTACTACAGTTTTTTCAAATATTAATTCAGTAATTAAATTTAATTAATTAATTTTAGTTTTTTTTAGATTTTTTTTAGATTTAAGTGGCGCCAACAGATGGCGCCCGATAAACTTAAAAAAATGAATATTATTTATAAAGGACTTTCTGCAATAGAGTGAAAAAAAAAAAAATAGGAATTGACTTTAAAAAAAAAATTTTTATATTACTTGTTTTTCAAAATATTAATTGCACGGGGAGGGGGATATATCAATGACTTTAAATTCTTATTTTTAGCAGAATTTGTATTTTTTTGCAAATAATAATAATTGAAAATTAATTTAACAGCAGTAAAATTAATAGTCTAAAGGACTTCGTAGAGCATTAAGGAGGAAGATGTTTTAAGTTTTCATGTCTATTCCAAGGAAAATCTGTGGGCCATTAAGTTATTTCATTAGATTCGAAGAGGTGGAAATGAGAATGTGAGCGTCTTAGATGTAACAACATTGAATGTGATGTGACAGCCTCTCTTCCGAAACCACCTTGAATAACATTGAATGTGCTACATGTCTGACGTTACGGTGGCAGTGACTTATATTAGCATTGAACGCCATCAATGATAAAACATCTTATTTAAATGATTCATTCAAATGGATTCCTATTTGTTTCTGTAGACGAATAATCTGTTATTAATTAGAAATCGAAATAAAAAATTTTATGAGTTAAAAATTTATCCTTGTTGAATAAGAATAAAAAACATATTCTTATCAGATTTTGAAAAACCTATCGTTATTCTTATCAATAAGAAAAGAAAAACATATCCATGCCCAGTAAAAAGAAAAAACATATCCTTGCTCAGTAAGACAAAATTCTACCCATTTCCAATAATAATAATAATAATAATAAAACCTATCTTTGTACAAAAGAAAAAAACATGTCCTTGTCCAAAGTAGGTATGTAGACAACAATAAGAACAAGAATGACGGCATGAACAAGAATGATAATAATAAGAAACAAGACCCTTGTATATAAAGGGAAAAAAGCCATTTTTGTTCAATAAGACGAAAAAATTCTATCATTGTCCGATAAAAAAAAAATATCCTTCTACAATAAGACAAAAAAAAATTCTATCATTGACAATAAGAAGTAAAAAAAAAAATCTATCCTTGTCCAATAAGGAAAACTTTTCTTTGTTCTAAAAGGGAGGGGGGAATTAAATTGCACAATAAGGAAAAGAAAACTTATCCTTGCCCAACACGGGAAAAAAAACTGTCATTGTCAAGTAAATTTAAAAAAGAATATATCCATGTCCGATAAAACAAAAAAATTGTATCATTCTCCAATAAAAAAATAAAAAATTATCCTTGCCCAGCAAGGGAAAATAATCTATCATTGTCAAAAGGAAAAAAAGAGAAAGAAAACCCCCCATTTTTGCCCAAAGAGAGGAAAAAAAACTATCATTGTTGATTAAGTAAAAAAAAAATTTTTTGAAAAAACCTATCCTTGTGCTATAAGAAAAAAAAAAAAAAAAAAAAGGAATTTCTTCATTAGTTTGTTTTAAAGCATGTACTATATATTGAATGGGAGATTTTATAACGAGTTTCATTCATGCCAACAAGAAAACATGTAAAGATGGTTATAAAAAAGTTAACGGATTTCGCTTTAAAATAAAAAATTAAAAAAAAATAAAAGCAAAAATTTCGTGACAACATTTAAAAATCAAGATACAATGACGCACAAGTCAAAGAGACGCACAATAAAGCGAAAAGATCCTGTTCCAATCTTTTTCCGTACCTGGACAATTTTCGATCTTGCTCGAAACGATTCTGAAAGGATGTCACCGCAAATAGCTGCATTCGAGGTGCATGCAGGAAGGAGTTATCGACCCAAACCGAGCGCTAAAGAAAGTGTTTGCATTTTCCAGAGAATTTTGGAGAACACGCAATAATTCAATTTTAGGAACAGTTTTCTGACTGAATAAAAACAGTTTTGAGTGATTTCCGATGCACTGTAATGTTGTCCGGGGAAAAAAAAAAAAAAAAATGGTTGAATTTGATAAAAATATTGTACCGAAAAAACACGCATACGAAAATTGCCAATCCTTTTAATAACATACTTTTCAATTTTGCATATTTTTTCACCCGTCTCATGTCATTTATTATTTAATAAATTATGTTTACTTGGTAAATTGATTATTATTGATACACAAGTCGTTGCAGTGGTAGGGCGCGGAGGACAGCAGGTAAAGTTCGAACAGCAGGTATGTTCGCTGCAGTTCGAACTCGACAAACAAACACCCCTATAGCTTAACAGAAAGCATGAAACGTGAGCCCCACTCACGAACTCTGTTCAAAAGTTTTGTTTCAGATTTGTTGGAAAATGAAACACTTGTAAAAACTATTGTCGGGAAAACAAATTTTCTGCTCCTTCTACATTTGGTTTTTAGGGTGCAATGTAGACCTACCTCCTAGTGGTGCACCCTGGACAACGTTCTATACGGCTAAGTGGTCTACAGTTTTCGGCATGAGCTCTCGCTGCTATCCTAACCTTCGTCCGGTTGGCCTGCATGTATTGCAATGGAATGCTAGTGGTTGTTTCAATAAACAAGTAATTAAAAAAAAAAAAATGTAAGTCAATTCCTACTTTTTTTATCATTATATTGCAGAAAGTCCATTATAAATAGTGTTGAAATTTTCCTCTTACATCTGGCGCCATCTATTGGTAGATACATGCAACTTAAATGTAAAAAAAAAACTAAAATGAATTAATTAAATTTAATTACTGAATTAATATTATAAAAAACTTGCATTAACATCCAGTGTCATCCACTCAAGTTAAAAAAAATGTATTTTAACTTGAAGGGATGACTAAAAAGTATTTTATGAAAGATTGAAAATTTGAACAAGATATATATAGGGAGTGAATTAATAGTAAGAATTGAAAAAAAAGAACTGATCTAATGAACATCTACATCGCATTAGGATTTTTGAAGAACCAAACTGCATTCTTTGTGGTTTGGCAGAACTGGTGAATCGAGCTCATTTCCATCGTTGCTTGGCACTTCATGGCGAATCCAAAACGCTAGATACTGGCAAGTTGGAAACTCTTGAGGCAATGACTTCGATCAACTTCGATCGTTGAACTCTTTTGTGTGCATTTTCATCTTCATTTTGTGTTTTTCCTATTTTTGTATTGCCTTGCCATTAGAAATAAAATAAAAAAAACATTCGGTTTTTGGGCATGCATCCAAAACTGTATCCCCACTTGAGTGCATAAGTCGCTATACATCATTTGTATAGACACTTTCCGAGCATTTCAATGTGAACTCACCTTGAAAAAAAACCCATTTTAACCCAACACCTTAGCAGTGATTCCCCAGTCGTGTTTTGGAAGGTCGTCGCAGTTATCTCCGTCATATAACAAATTCTCCTTTCAAAAGGACAGGAGATGTTCGCGGTAAATTATGGTGAGCATACGGTGCCCGATATAAGAAAAATAAAAGTCGTTTCGTGAAATATACAGCCAGGATCCATGTTCAAATCCTGATACTCTACGGAAGTAGTACTCTGAAATAAAGTTTTCATTCGTATTGTTCTGAATTGAATTGCTAAATATGATTGTAAGCGCACTTTCTCATAATGGTCAGAAACCCAACTTCATTGATTAATTTTATTAAGTTCTAACTACGATGAAATATAAGTATTAATTTAAGTTTTAATAAAAGTACTTTCAAGTTTCAGCAAAAGCACAGCAGAATATATAAATAGTTCTTTACAGTATACGATCTGATCGCAATCTTTTGGTTTCCTATTGCTGTATGGATTAGGTAATTCTAATAACATTTAATCTAAAATAAATCTTAACCTTCTTTATAAAAAAAAAAGCCAAAATAAATAAATCATATTAAACAAAATGATAAAATGGTTTTATGTATTGTAGTGGTGCACGTTTGTCTCATCGGTTGCAGATCACTGCATCCCTGGGCTGCCACGCCAATGAAGAAAAAGTAAAAGAAAGAAGGGGAAATAAACGAAATCCGTTCCCATAAAGAATTTCTATTGTCATTATAAATGGATGGTGTTATGTATAACAATTTAAACACTGTTTGGTACAAAAATGTTTAAATACAAAAGCATGTACATGAAAACTATATATACAGTGAGCCACAAAATTGAGTATACACCTCTAAACCTTTTAGACTTCTTCCAATTACAAATTAAATATTGATTTAAATAGATAAATTTTTTTATCTTAGATACTTTAACCTCTGCTTTACCATCCTATAATAACACAATTCTATAGTTAACTTATTTATTACGAAAAAAGTTAAGAGATTCGAAGAAAAGATAGAAAAACATGCCACAAAATTGAGTATACACTTCTTATATTTGTAAATTATGCCACCACTTTTTTAGTTTCAAATTTTCTTTAAAGAGTTTCAGGAGTAGCTGCTGCTTATAACACGTGTTATTGCACTTCAACGCTTTTAAATAGTATTTTTTCTCATTAAAAATCGTAAAATGAGCTCTCGTAGAGAAACTACTGAATCTGAGCGCTTATTGGTTGTAAAATGGTCGAAAGAGGGCAAATCTCTTCGAGAAATCGCTTCGTTGATTGGTGTAACTCATGGTTGTGTCCAAAAAATACTACAGAAGTAAAAAAAAACTGGATCTGTGGCCAATATTCCTGGAAGAGGACGTAAAGAAATGCTGAGTACTACAGCAAGAAAGAAGATCATTCACTCAGTAAAGAAAGATCCGAGGGGGAGTGCCTCTAAACTAGCTTTATCGATGTCCTCTACAACCGGGAAAAAGATCTCAGTTGAAACAATTTGACGTACCCTTCACCAATATGGGTTTCATGGCCGTACATCAATACGAAAGCCACTCATCAAGTATGTGAATAGACAAAAGAGAGTGATTTTCGCCAAAGAACATCGTTTAAAGCCAATTTCTTTTTGGAACACTGTAATATTTTCTGATGAAAGTAAGTTTAATCTTTACGGAAGCGATGGACGATTTAAAATATGGAGAGAAGCTGGGAAAGCACTGGCACCTAAAAACACCACTAAGACAGTCAAGTTCGTAGGTGAATCTGTCCTCGTTTGGGGTTGTATGTCGGCTGGAGGAGTTGGAGAACTTGCTTTTATTGATGGTATTATGGACAAACATGTATATTTGGGGATTTTAAATGATAACTTGAAAAAAAGTGCCAGTAAGTTGGGCTTGGGTCAAGCTTCATATTCCAGAAGGACAACGACCCCAAGCATACAGCAAAGATTGTGCAGTTATACTTGCTGTACCATTGCAAGAAGGAATTATACACTCCAGCCCAGTCTCCAGACCTAAACGTCATCGAAAATTTGTGGTCGCAATTAGAGAAAGCTGTACATGAGCACGAAATCACAAGCAAGGAAGTTCTCAAGAAGGTTCTGAGAGAAGAATGGGCTAAAATTTCTGTTGAAACCACTAAAACACTAGTAGAATCTATGCCCAGAAGATTACAAGCTGTAATTCAAGCAAAAGGTTATGCAACAAAATATTAATTTGTACGTTAAAAGGAAATTAATAAAGAGGTATACTTATTTTTGTAGTATTGTTTTCTACTCGTCTCAGATCTTTTATTTTTTTTTCGTAAAAAATAAATAAAAGTAACAATTTTATAAGTATAGCATGATAAACATAGACTAAAGTATATAAGGTAAAAGATTCAATCATCTTAAAGCAATATTTAATTTGTAATTTCAAAAAGTCTCTAAGTTTCTAAGGTGTATACTCAATTTTGTGGCCCACTGTAAATGAAATTTTACCAAATTTAATTTAGTCTTTTCTGTCTCTTTTCTCTATTTGAAACCTTTGAAGATCACCCGAAAGAAAGGGGAAAATACTCTCACGTGATCATGCGTCTCACATGACTTTTACTGTGTAATTTCACACATGCGGTGATAGCTTGGCAATATTTGGCAAAAACAATCTTTACAATTGGCGAGAAGATACAAAAAAGGAGCTATTATCACAAAACGATTTTCAAGAGTTCAGTTTTTTTAGCTGTAAATAAACGCAAATTTAATTTTCTAAATATTTGGCATTTACATTCTTTAATCAATTTTCTTCTGCGATATTTTCCCTCCAAAAGGATTAAAAAACGGAAAATATTCATTTATATTCAATTTTGAAATGCTGCATTATATTTCAGAATTACAAACATTAGCATTTCTTGCATCTATTTATCGTTAGTAAGCCCATTGTTAAATAAATTTGGGACTCGAGGAGAAGAATTTCAACCATTTCTTGGAATGTTCAGAATCGCTTCGTAACATGTTTACATTTTCTCATTGATTTCTCATTTTCTCATTGAAGACTCATTGAAGAGTTGCCAAGTGGCGATGCAGCGCCAACTTTAGTACGAAAAGGACGGGAGATGTTTGTACCAACTTTCTGTTGTTTTAGAATAGGTGGACGCGCTCTATTTTGTTACCACTCTATGGTCCTAAAACATTTTGCTTTTAATTTTTTCTCAGAAAGTTTTCACCTTCGTGGGCAAATATGTTATTCTTTAAATGTGTTATGACATCGAGGCGACCCCTGACATCTTCTCCTCCATTTTTTTTTTATCTCTTCTTGTTGTCGAAAGCATAGACCTCATCTTTCTTTTGTTACTATGTATCTTCTTGGCGTATTTTGCTCCTGATTCAAATAGGGTTCTATTACAATTTGTTTGGCATAACTGGCCAATCTGGCCCTTGTGCCATTAAACAACACCTATCTCAAGATGCTTTAGAAATGTGACATTGCCTGGTCATTGCCGGTAATGCTATTACTACTCGTTTAAGTTCTGCTAAGTCAGCACTTATCTGCGAAGTTTTTGACAACCGTCCCTTTGGCAAAGGTTTCGAAGCACGCAAGTTGTACTGCAACTTTTATGTTCCAACTGGGTGTCCATCAACTTGCATTTATATCGAAGCGCCAAAGAACAACTGTATATAAGAAATGAAATAGGAAAAACAATGAATAAATAATTGATACCATTTAACTACGCTGTCTAAGTCGCCACTAAATCTCCTCATTTTTGAAATGAATGATTGCAAAGGACGCCATCAGCAGATTCGAATCTGTGGCCTTCGGCACTCATATTACTCTTAGGGAGACACGTGTGAGGCCTGAAAACTAATCTGCCTCCCATTCGGCTAGATTTCAGTCGAAGTGATTCCCAATGACCAAACCCCTCATCACGTGAAGAGGGTTTCGACACCCCCGCACCACTCCAGCTCTTAATCGACTCGCTTCCGGTGCGCATTCCATTTCCGTCGACCTAGAGCCCTATTCCTCCGAGGATCCGCGGGTAATTGGGATGGCGTGACACGGTAGCGTTCATCACGTGATATCCATCGGGTCCCCCCTTCCCTCCAAATGATGATGAGAGTCGTTCGCGAGACGTTTTCGGGGAAGGGAAACCGCAAATAATATTAAAAAAGAAAAAGAAAAAAAAAAGGGAAAGAGAACTACCGTGCTGGGAACAAGAGGAGTCATGTTCCAGTAATGAGGAATGAGGAATGCTTCCTGGCGGATTATTTACTTTGAGATGATCGCCTCCATTTGAATTTGGTTTTTGGTTTGTCCCTCTACGGTCATTTTGCTGACACGAGGTCTAAACAGACCGGGTGTTACAGTTTAAAGTGGATTTCGAACCCTCAACAAACATCCATGCCACCTCCAGGATTGAACCTGAGACTCTTGATACCAAAGACCAGAACGCTAGCTACTTGGTCACCATGCCGGACGCCTCCATTTGAAGGACTTCAACTTGTGAACAGGCGTATAGATAACGTGCGAACTACAGCAAGCCTGCTTATCATACATAGTGACATCTAAGATCTCGTATAATTTACAACGACGAATAATGTACAAGTAACTTCCCCATCTTAGGAAGACTTCAACCTGTGAAAACATGCATAGATAATGTGCAAACTAGAGCAATCCTGTATCATACACAGTGACATATAACCTGCAGGAATCATTTTCGGTCAGAAAAAAATCAAAATCTCGTATAATTTGCAAGAGTGTATAATCCGCAAGTGATTTCCCCTCCCGTAATTTATAATGTCAGGACATTTATAGAAAGCTACAGTAATCCTCCCTATAATCCGAAGTATCGTATAAAAGCAAAATGACGCAGGATTTAATATCAATTCGAAAAAATGAAAGATCTCGTATAATTTGCAACGACGAATAATAAGCGACACTTGGAAGACTTCAACCTGTGAGAACATGCATAGATAACATGCACCAGAGGTAGATTTGATTTGGTTTGTCACTCTACGATCATCTTGTGCACATCAGGGCTAAACAGACCGGGACCGACAGTTTAAAGTGGATTCCGAACCACCAACAAACACCCAGAATTAACCTCATAAACCTCACCGCCAGGATTCGAACCTGAGACCAGTGATACCAAAGGCCAGAGCGCTAGCCATTTTGAAAGAAAAAAAAACTATCATCAATTCTTTTCATCTATTTTTCTTTTAATATTAGGTTATTAAAAATTTAAGCTAGTCAGTTGGCCCCCAGGCAGCACAATTCCATTTAGAAGACTTTAACTTGTAAACACGCGCATAGATAACGTGCAAACTAGAACAATCCTGCTTATCATACATATTGACATATAACCTGCAGGAGTCATTTTCGCCCAGAAAAAATTAAAGTATCGTATAATTTGTAAGAGCATATAATCCGCAAGTGATTTCCCTCGCCTTCTCATTTATAATGCTTCAACCTGTGAGGACATGAATAGAAAACTATCGTACTCCTCCCTAAAATTCGCAGCATCATATAAACGCAAATTTCCCAAAATGACATGGGAAATAGTGTCAGCCCCCCAAAATGAAAGATCGATTCGCAATGGCGCATAATGTGCAAATGATTTCACCACATTTAGAAGATTTCAGCCAGTGAGCACCCGCATAAATAAAGCACAAACCGCTTTTAATCTGGTCTATGATCTGTAGCGTTGTATAACCGCGGGCGACATTTTTTTTGATAAATACTACTGTGTCCAAAAAGTAAAACCACTTTTCAATTTAAAATTCCCGGGGCTTATGGAATTTTAAGTTTTTTTTCTTTTTTAGGTTGCTGGCACTGTCTTTGACATCTGTGTGAATTTCGACGTCAAAATATTCATTAATGTTTTGAATTACGCTTGGCTTTGTGACATGCTAAAACTGATTCCAGCGATTTTTGAAATGTCTGTTTTAATTGAGCAAAGAAATTGTATTAAATTTTGTCTGCGGAAACGTATGGAATGTTGCAGAAGGCATTCGGTGAGCATTCCTATATCGGAAAGAAATGTTTACATGTGGTATAAATAGTTCAAAGAAGGCAGAGAACGCGATGATTGGTTTGGTTTGATTTGGTTTGTCGCTCTACGGTCATCTTGTGCACACTTTAGGCTAAACAGACCGAGACCTACATTTAAGAGAACGCGCTGAAGACGAAGAGCGCTCTGGTCGACCCTCAACCTCAACCGACGAAGCTCGCGTCCAAAAAATTAAAGATTTGGTGCATGCAAACCGTCTATTTACAATTAGAGACCTTGCTGCTGCTGCTGGAATTTCAAAAGGATCGGCCTGTTCCATTTTGGGCCTCAAACGTGTCAAATCTCGATGGGTACCGAAAACACTGAATGCGCCACCTCACACTGCACTGATTCTTCGTGGCTTTTTCGACAAAAATGAAACCTATATCGTTACACAACCACCGTATTCACACCGTGCGACTTATGGCTATTCCCTAAACTCAAAGACCCCTCCGGGGACATCGTTTTGAGTCGATTGAAGAAATTCAACGTGAATCGCAGCTTGCTTTGGAGGCCATCCCTGCCGATGACTTTTCAGCATGCATTGAGGATTGGAAAAAAAAAAAAAAAGTTGGCATAAGTGCATTGTGTCCGGAGGGGATTACTTCGAAGGCGATGAAATAAATTTGGAAGAATAAATAAAGAGTTTTTGAAAAACAATAATTGTTCTTACGTTTTGGGCACAGTAGTACGTGTAGATAACGAGCAAATGGGAGCAGTTCTGTTTATGATCAAGTCCACAGTGCCATATGACTTGCAGGAATCATTTTCGCGGAGAAAAAAAACAAAATCTCGTATAATTCGCACGAGCGTATAATCCGTAAGTGATCGCCCCCCCCCCATAAAAAACTACTTTCCTCCCTAAAATCCGCAGTATCATATAAACGCCAACTTCCCAATGACCCTGTCAGTCCGAAAAACTGAAAGATCGCGTACAATTCGCAACGACGTACATTTCACCACATTTAGAAGACTTCAACCTGTGAGAACACACATACATAACAGGTAAACTACTGTAGGATATGAAGCACTGTATAACCCGCAGGCAATATTTCTTGGGCCGTATAATCCGCAAATGATTCGCGCCTGTTCATTTGATATGCGTTGCATTTTATTTCATTTTGTTGAAGTCCGGCTTTCTTTTCGGTATGAATTTGTATGATTCTTTTTTTTTTTTTTTTTTTTTTTTCAATAAGAAACCTTTTTATTTGGCTGTTTTATGAAAACTAGTTTCTGTGAAGCTTCAGAGGAAAAAAGTGAATGCAAGTAGTACACAGTAGACTATAATCTGTACCTCAAAATTATATGGCTTTTTAACATGAAATCGACGGATTATAGACAGAAAAGCATGTTTGTTAGTATAGGTGACTTATGAAAAAGTTATTTTACAAGGAGAGTGTTGGGCTATTGTATGAGAAATAGATAAAATAATTTTGTAATTTATAAGAAATATTTATTATTTGAAGCTGACTGCCTGAATAAATGGGAATAAACATCAAATCCATCTACATACCTTTCGTACTTATAGAATTGCAGAGATATATCATTTAAATTTTCTCACCACATCAAGATTAGCAGAAAAGCATTTGAAACCATAAATATTAATATCAGGTAATTAATTCAAAAATCTAATTTGAATTATTATTCTTCGCTTAAAATAACACTGTGTACAGTGATAAAAAAAATATATTTTTGTTAATTTGAGATGATTGAAAGTAAGACTTTGATCAAATTAATACCTACATTCACGAAATTGATTTTCGACACGTTAAACTTCATGTAATAATTTCAAGTATAATTGAAAATAAATTTGTTTTTTATGCAAAATGCATATAATTTTATGCATACCACAACTTATATCCCAAGGCTTATTCGAAGTAAATAAAAATCTACAAATTTTGAAAAGATAATTGTAATATTTTACTGGATTGTATGAAATATTTTGTGGCAGAAATACTCCAGAAAAACAGAAAAAAGCTAAAAATAGTATAAAATTAAGTATGCTATTATTTTAAAATTAAATTGCTTTAGCAGCAAGCAAATAAGTGTAGACAATTTGAACCACAATCAGAGTGAGAGACAATTTTAGAAAAGCTATTCTATTATTAAGAACAAATATGATTTAATATATTACAAATGCGGTATTTTTATGCTTAAAATGTGTTATATGCCTTAAATGTGATTTATGTTGCTTGTCTTGAGCTATTATATACATAGTATGTTGGCTACCTGTTAATTTTATACTATTGATTTTTGTAGGTTACATGCACTTTTTTGTAAGCGTATTTAGAGTACAGGGATATTTTTTAAGTAAGTGCAAATGCTATACCCGTAAAGTTGTAAAAATGAAAAATCTCATTTAACAGATACACGAGTTCAATAAAAGTCATTGAATTTATTTAACACATTCTTCAGAACCCATTCGTAAAGATTATAATACATGAAATTACGGAAAAAAAGTTTAGGAGTCGAGTAAGAAAATCGACTCAGAATTCAGAAGTTAGGAATCTGACTCCTGGAGTCCTACTCCTGATTTTAGTTTCGAATGACATCAGATCAAAATATGTAAAAGAAAATCTTACAGAAGCTATTCTATTCATATGAGTTAATAAGTTTTAATTTACTACAAATATAACATCTTTGAGATTAAAGCGCACAATTTCCTTTTACTTTTCTATAATAATTTGTTACCTATTAATTTTAGTACTGTTATTTTCATAGGATAATTTTTTTGTAAGCAAATTTAGAGTACAAGGATATTTTTTAAGCTAATGTAAATGCTACATTTTTAAAATTGTAATAAAAAACTTTATAGAAAAATTGTTTTTGCAGATATATGAGCTCAAAAAAAGTCTTCTTCTTCTATTGACACAACAATTCCTGGTCGGGAAAAGCCTTACCCAGAACTTTCTTTTATCCCGCTTGGCGATAATTCTCCAATTAGTAACTCCTAAAATTTTAAAATCTTCCTCCACACAATCAAGCTTTCCCCTAGTTCAGGGGTCGGCAACCTTTTGAGTCGGAAGAGCCAAAAATGGAAATTTACAAAATTTCAAAGTTTTAAAGAGCCACAAAATTTTTTCTTGCCAAAAAATAAATAACAGGTGGGCTAAAAAGTTCATAGGCTGACACATAGATGGCGCTACTAGTTTTAAATTCATATGATTTTTAGTTAGCTTTAACCTTCAAAAGACACGTGTATAAATTTGATAGCTGTTGCGCTATTAGTATGTGAGTTATAGCATTTTTAGTGTTCATCCCGTGCAGTCTATTCGGCTGACTGTTGATTGGACTCCGGTGTGAAATGATGGAGCCATGTTTCATCCATTGTCACATATCGACGCAAAAATTCGGGTTTATTACGATTGAACAGCTCCAAACACTGCTTAGAATCCTCAATTGGTTGTTGTTTTGGGTCGATTGTGAGCTCGCGCGGCACCCACTTTGAACAGAGCTTTTGCATATCCAAATATTCATTCACGATATGTCCAACACGTTCCTTTGATATCTTTAGGGTCTCAGCTATCTCAATCAACTTCACTTTACGGTTATCAGAAATAGTTTTGTGGACTTTTTTGATGTTTTCGTCGGTAACAGCCTCTTTGGGGCTTCCACTGCGTGCATCATCCTCGGTGCTCATTTCGCCTCGTTTAAATTTAGCAAACCACTTCTCTACGGTTGATTTTTCTGGTGCAAAGTCCGAATAATGTTTATCAAGCCAAGCCTTGGCTTCAATAGTATTTTTTTTTCGCCAAAAAGCAATGCTTTATTAACACATGAATTTCCTTTTTATCCATTTTTTCAAAATAACTAAAGTTGCTTCACTAAAAATGCTATAACTCGCATACTAATAGTGAAACAGCTGTCAAATTTATACACGTGTCTTTTGAAGGTTAGGGTAACTAAAAATCATATGGATTTAATACTAGTAGCACCGATTTAATAATACTAGCCCACCTGTTAGTACTCGCACAAATAATCTATTTATTCATAAGAAAACATATCTATTTATTCATTATATCATTCTTCTATTTATTCATTATTAGATAATTACTTATTATTTAAGTAAAAAATTAAAACAATTAAACGTTTACTTACAACACTAACTTGTACTTCAATAACAAACAATTGAACAAACAAATTCAATGGGAGCGATGGCTTTGCATGGTTATTCAAGTAGAAAATTTAAACTTTACTAAACAATGTAATTTGTACTTAAAATAAATAAAAAACAATAACATACATTTGAGCAAACAAATTCAATGGGAGCATTGGCTTTGCATGGTTTTAGAAAGTTTGGATAAATTTGGCTCGTAACTTGTTGCATTATGTTTCAAACACGCCTCTAAATTTTCATTTGTTAGTTGGCTTCTTACTTTACTTTTAATTATATTCATGCAAGAGAACGCTTGCTCGCACGAATATGTCGATTCGAAGATAGTCAGCACTCCAAATGCCAACTTCTTCACTTCACCGTAGCAATCTGGAAGACTATTCCATGCGTCGAATATAAGCGGCCTCAACTCGCGGCATTTCTTTTAAAGCTGTCCACTTTCGTTGCGTTACGTACATACATTTCTGGACCTCCAACTCTTCCAACTTGCTTTTCAACTCTGTAAATTTTACATTGCACAAAGCTTTACTTTTTAAATCGATCAATTGCATTTCTAGAGATCCAGTATCAATTCCAAATGGCCCAATGTGGATTTCGCTACTATTTGTGTTGAGAGGATTTACGATGAATGCTAGAGTGGTTTTGTTGGTTTTGAATTGCTCAAATCTATCAGCAAATTCATCTTTAATTTTTTTTATAACTGTGCTGAAGTATCTCGTGTCAACAGTTGCGCTAGTTTTATCATGATATTGCTTTAGAAATTGAAAATGAAGTAATATACTTCTCTGAATATCTTCTGCAAAAAGAATTTTTTTTTCTTCAAAACAAACCAATTCTTCTACCAAAACATAGTCTGGGTTTCCCTTTCCTTGCAGTTTTAGATTCAGCTCATTAAATTTCTCTGTGATATCCACCATAAAGCAACCATTTTCCGTTCTCTAACTCAGGGTGATTAATGCCTTTTTTATTTAGGAATGTATTTATTTCATTCAAGCACAAAGCAAAACGTTTCAATACCTTATCTTTGGAAGAAGGAGGTCGGAATACTGAGTCTCCATTTCGTTTAAGAGAGCATTTTCCATTTCGTTGGTAGAGTGCTTTTGACAAGATGCTGTTAACAATCTTGATTACCAAATTCGTGACCTCAACTATTTCGGCCGAAAATGTTTGGCCACAAAGCGCTTCTTGGTGTATTATGCAGTGAAACGTAAGAATTTCGTGGTTTATTTTGCTCTGAAGAATTGTTGTTGTCCCTTTATTTTTTCCTGTCATACTTCTGGCTCCATCAGTTGTTATTGAAACGATTTTATTTAAATCGATCTTATTGTCTTCAAGGCATTTTTGCACGTCATTCGCTATATCTTCCCGTCTAGTTAGTCCCGAGAGTGGTAGCAATCCTAGAAGTTCTTCTTTTGGACCTTGGGACGACATATACCTGACAAAAAGGGCAAATTGTACCGTGTCTTTTATGTCGTAAGACTCATCTATAGCCAGTGATAAGGCAGAAGAAAGTTGAATATCTTCCACCTGCAAATATGTTACATTTGAAGATAATTTAACTATTCTATCTTGTACTGTTTTAGCGGATAGTGGCTAATCTTTGATTTTTTTTCAAGATTTCTGGTTTGTTTTTGAAATCACGAAACAGTTCTTCAGATTCCTCGTTAATCGAATCAGAACGATTTTAAAATGCTTTTTTTTTTATAAAATAAATAATATTTGCGTATGGAACTAAAGAGCCGCAGTTTCACATCCAAAGAGCCGCAGGTTGCCGACCCCTGCCCTAGTTCTAATTCCAATAAGTTTATAGTTGAAGATCTTAAATATCGAGAAAGAGGGCTACATTCAGAATATTTTGATGCATTTAATGATAGCTACCTCCTTAGCTAACCTATATAATTCTTTATATATATAAATATTATATATATGTATGACTAAATTAATAAACCATACCAAATAGTTCCAATACATTTAATGACTTTTATATTCAGGAAAAGTCGTTAAATTTATTCCGCAACTTCTTCTAAATCCATTAATAAAGATTAATAGTTCATAAAATTATGGTAAACAGTCAAGAGTTAGGAGTTCGACTCAAGAATCGGGAGTCAGGAGTGCCATGCATATTGGCCGATCCCTGATAGGATTGGTTAGTAAAAGACAGATTATTAGGAACTACATACAAAAAAAGGAATAGAACTAAGTACATTTTGAAAATGACTCACGATTGAGAAATGAAAGGAACGAATATGAATTAATCATATTTATGAAATTATATTTATATTTCATGAAAATTTAAATTCATTTAATATTTTCATGAAAGTTTAACTCATTGACAGCATTTATATCGAATGCGAGAGAAAATTTATTTTTCGAATTACATTTTACATAACATAGTGAAATTATTTTGTGTGAATAAAAATAAAAGTTCTACTTTATAGTTTTTTTAAATTTGTAATATATTTTTATTGTTTATTGCATTTAGATTGTTACTTATTTATATCTTAATGCATTGTTGATTTTCTGGTTTTTTTTTTTTTTTTTTTTTTTTTTTTTTTTTTTGTTCAAAATATTTCCAATGCTAGAATACTACAAATATTCATTTCTTCGCTTTTCAATACATTTAAAATAGATTTGGAGATTTTTACATTTGAAAGTGGGCCTTTGGAGGTTTTTTAAATGTAAAGAGGGTTTTATGATTTTTTTTTTTTAATTTTTTTTTTTTTTAATTTAGAAAAAGACGTTTGGTGATATTTAAGTTTGAAAGGGAATCTTTAGAGTTTTTTTTAATTTGGAAAAAGGCGTTTGGGCATCTTTAAATTTGAAAGGAGATCACGAATAAAAACATTTTAAGCCCCATCGCAATAAAATAAAGCTTAAAATAAATATAGCTACCAAAGAATACTTCCGATGAAGGAATTAGGAAGTTCGTACAAACCATCAGGTCGATTTTGCTAAAAAAAAAAAATTCCTTTTCCACTTTTTTGGATCCTAACAAAACCTTGATGTCCTTGTTCTCTTCGATTCTACAACATTCCCATTTACAAAATGGCATTTTGGCTTATAAAACTACCATGAGGTCAAGTTGGCGTGGATGGGAGGGGGGAGCAGGGAAGAAATGGAAATAATAATAATATAAAAAAAAGGGAGAATGCGAATTTAATACGACATTGATCGCACCGTGTTCCGAGCGGCTATAAAAATGAAAGCCGTGTCTGTATCAGAACATGCACGAAGACGGAGAGAGTAGAGGCATGGGGGTGGAGGGAGGGAGTGAACCCCCCCTCCTATACCCCCGTGGGTCACGCAACCAGAAATCTCAACACAGAGGGAGAGAGGGTAAAAAAAAACAACAAAGGAATTCCTTCTTCGTGACTAGACGAGAGAGGGGTTAGGAGCAGGACAGATCTTTTTTCGTGTCAACTAATGAGAATCGATGCCATTGGCGAAAGAGGAAGAACAGATCCTTTCTTCCATTGGTTCGTTCAACTAATCCCAGGTGTGTTTATTTGGCGCTGTGTTGGCATTAATGGGAATACTTCCATTTCGCCATATACAGCATTTCCAGTTACACGGGGGCTATGAATATTTGATGGACATTTCCTCCAGAACTCTTTTGAGCTGAGGAACCTGTTATTAGGTTCATACAGAATCGATTCCGCAAGGAAATGGGAATCCATCTCTGTTGATGGAGCGGTTCACAAAAATATAGCACACTTATTTAATGTCCTGAAAAGAACTTGATACACGTTTATGAATTAACTGATCTAGAAAAATACCTATATTTTTCCAATTCATGCTTCTATTATACAACTTCAATTTTTACTTGAGAAATACTAAACTCGATATTACTCATCTTAAAGCTCGAAATTATTATTAAAATGAATGTTAATTTTATTTTTCAAAATAATTAAGCAATATCGCAAAAATAAATGTGTTAATATTTTTTTAATAAATCACCCTTGTAACTTGAATATGAATTGCCATGCCTTCCAAATTTAAACAATCTTATCATCTTCTTTACAACCTCCCGTTCTGTTCGTTACCATCCCAATCTTGCTGGTTTGCCCTTGTAGATGTTAATGAGATTATTTTTCACGTAGAATATGTTTACTAGCTTATATACTAGAGGAAATATCTTTTTCTGTTTAATGTCACTTCTGCTGCAGCTACCAGTGCGTTTTCCCATATTACAATGATTTGGTTTAGTTTGGTTTGGTTTGTCACTCTACAGTCCTTTTGTGCACACGAGGGCTAAACAGACCGGAACCTACAGTTTAAAGTGGATTCCGAACCACTCTCAAACATCCATGCCATCGTCAGGATTCGAACCTGAAGCCCGTGATACCAAAGGCCAGAGCGCTAGCCATTTTGAAAGGGAAAAAAAACTGTCATCAATTCTTTTCATCTATTTTTCTTTTAATATTAGGTTATTAAAAATTTAAGCTAGCCAATTGGCCATCAGGCCACACATATATACAATGAATCGATATCTTTCCTTCACTGCATACAAGGCAAAAAAAGATCCATGTTCGAATTCATATGCGGTGTCTATCGTATTCACTATTGTCATAGAACCTGAAGTGTCTTGATGGTTACTACACTGCATTTCTAAAGTAGAAGAATCCAGTTCAAAAGTTGACAGGCGGGCTTAGAAGTAAATGAAAAAATTTTCTATGGAGTTTTGAGGAGAAGGATGCGAACCCCCTCAAATAGCGCCTTTCAGAGATATTCGTTCCAAACTCTAATTCCAGAGAGAACTAGAAGGAAAGACCCAAAATGAGTCCAGCAAAGTAGTGTCTTCTATGTTGAGTGCCAACAAGTTTCTCGGATTAATGGATTGATGCAAAGATTCATAAATGTAGTAGAAAAAAAAAGTGCTTAAACAATTCAACAGAAAAATTTCTATTTAATTTTTCTATTTTAATTATTGTTACTTCTGTCTAAAACCTATAATCATCTTAATCACAGGTGTCAAGAAAGCAATAAACAAAAAGAAAATCCAACAGTTCTGCTCTACACATCTAATAATATGTCAAACTAAAATACTAGAGTACGAACCTCAAGCTGAAAGACCACAGACTCTAATTCTAAAAAACTTGATGAGCTGCAAAACATTACCAATCAAAGAATTACAAATGCAGAGAATTGTAAACGCGAGAAACGTGTAACTACATAAAGCTCCTGACCTTCTTCATCCTGAAGTTTTCAATAATGCATTTTTAATTAAATCTTTAACGTCCTTAATGATCACGAGAATACTGTCGTTCAAGATATAGATTGTTACGCTCCCTATTGTAATTCAAAGACATAGAGAAATTTTACTTTTATTTTGAAATGTTTGTAAATATTATTATTATGCTTTATTTTTTACCGTTACTGCACAATTGATCATGCTCTTTTAATTTTATTAAACCTGCAGTTGCAGGAGATGACAGTGACGTCCAAAATGGAGAACGCAAAGGGAAACTTCGGGATTTTGTAAAAACGTATCTTAGTTCTGAATTGGAATGTCTTCATAATTGATGGGCGGGATTGAAATCCGAATATCCTGATCGCGTAAGTACAGCAATGAATACAAACTCACCTTATGGTTCTGTAAACCTGTGGGAATTAGTGTTTTCTGTAACAATTCAAACACAAGTACAAAAACAAATCAGTTCTAGAACCAGAGAGTTAAATTGCATTCACGGAAGGAATCCACCAATTTTTTTCCGTAGTACTAAACAAATGCAATCACAATCAATTTCGTTTCAATATGCAAATTTCAAATTTAATTTATATATATATATATATAATGTGTGTGTATATTATATCATATAAGGTACAAGTTTGAATTATTGTCATTTTAGGTTGGTTTGGTTTTAGGTCATCTTGTGCACACGTTAGGCTAAACAGATCGGGACCTACAGTTTAAAGTGGATGCCGAACCACCAATAAACATTCATGACACCGCCGGGACTCAAACCAGAAACCTGTGATACCGACAGCCAGAGCACTAGCCACTAGGTCAGCAGGCCCCTTGTCATTTTAGGGGTCGTGTATGAAAAGTTTGGAAAACGCCAGATTCAACTATCAGTATAAGTACCGGTACTAGTAGAGATGAAGAATTCTACTAGTTATCAGATTTGTATCGAAATTAGATGTTTCAACTAGCGAAAAAAAAAAGTGTCTTAGGATGCCAGGAAACCGGTATTTCCTGAACTTTATTCGGCGGCTTTTTCAACCGAAAACCGAACCAGCTGGTTGTCCGGCGGGGGTGGGCGTCTTCGACTTCTGAATGAGTGGCCGCGGGCATTTGTCGAAAATGCTCAGGAAGGCGTGACGTCATTCCACGCATCGATGCTTCCAATCCCATGGACCCATTATCGGCATTGATTTTTTGCCGCAGATGGCGCCGCCAACTCATTTGCGGAAATGCTTTTCCATCAGGGGCATTTAAATTTCAAACGTAGAATACGTTTGTTGGCATGTCCAGCTAAGAACAGTACTCTTTTACTTATCCTCTGTACAGTAATTTCCTAATCGCAACGAGTGTATAACCTATTGGAGTCATTTTCGTCAGGAGAATGTAAAAGACCTCGTATAATCAGCACCGGCGTATAATCCTCACTTGCTTTTTGACATCACCGTATACCAGTGAGCTACAAAATGGGGTACGCAAAGTGATACTTGGGAAGTACGCTGAAGGCATATGCTCACGACCACCCATTTACATATCTTCCTAGTATTAAAAGAGTTTCAATGGGTTAAACCCATTTGTTAAAAATGTAAAAACAGATCAACTTTCGATAGAATAGTTCATTGACATGAGCTAAAGTAAAGAGCCACAATCCAAATTTTTCAGCTTGGAAACCACTACTCTATGAAATTCAACCATCAGTACCAGTACTGGTACCAGTAGAGCTGAAGAATTCTACGAGTTATCAAGTTACAGTCTAACAGTATCGAGAAACTGTTTAAAGTAGCGAAAAGTTAAAATTGAAAGAGGAATTTTTTCATAATCAGTGGTTGGGATTGAATATCAGGTAACTGAATTATGACGGTTTCATGGAATCGAAACTTCCACTTAAAAAAAAAGTCCACAGTTTATACTGTGGTGCATAAAAGTTTTCTTCACTAGATGGTAAAAAAATGGGAAAGAAAAACATTCGAATGAGGCAGTTGCTTAGATCGACTCACTGAGATATTTTGATGAATAAAATAACAAATCAACTTCTGAGTTAAATGCAAATTTGTTCAAATGCAGCAGAATGATATATAAGCGCGTGGTTTATCAAGTATTTAGGTTTGTTCTTTCTTTATTTACTTGTTACATCACACTACGTCACTCACACTTCTTATTAAGTTAATAAATTTTTAATAAAAATGAAATAAATCTTTATACAATACGCAGCTTACAATCAACGTCTCCAAATTTTCAGGTTTTAGCCAACGCGTAGTAATATCATAATCAGTAGTAATATCCCTAGGAAGAAAAAAAAAAAAAAAAAACTAAAGGAACAAAAAGTTGAAAAAAACGTCTCCTGTCCTTTTCGTACTAGAGTTGGGGCTTTATTGCTGCTTAGCTTCTTTTCTCTGGGTATATTTATTTACTAAACGTAAACATGTCACGTTTCTTACGAAGAATTCCGAACACTTTTAGATTTTGCACATCGCGAAAAATGTCTGGAATTTTTCTTCTCAATTCATACATTTATTGAACTACTAAACTAGATAAATGGACGCAAGAAATGTTACTTTGTTTATTATTCTGTTCATTTTGTATGAAATATAATTAAATTTTACATGAAATTCATATAAATGAATATTTTATTTTTAAATCCTTTTTTAGGGAAAAATTACTTTATTAATAAAAAATAAATTCCGCATATTTAGAAAAATTAT
Source organism: Caerostris darwini (assembly GCA_021605075.1). Taxonomy (NCBI): domain Eukaryota; kingdom Metazoa; phylum Arthropoda; class Arachnida; order Araneae; family Araneidae; genus Caerostris; species Caerostris darwini. Next base: position 151,797 of record BPLQ01002086.1, read on the forward strand.
ATTTACATTTATTTACAGCTAAAAAAAAAATAACCATTTCTTTTGAAAATCGTTGTATGTATTATAGTAGATATTTTTCTCTCTTAACGCCAAAGACATACGTCACTCCTGAGAATGCACAGGGCAATAGTTAAAGTCACGTTAGGTTTATGTTTGCCCCAAATTCGTAATCCGAATGCTCGTTCTTATTATATTACTACTCTGTGGTTAAAACCATGGTCTCAGGTCTCAAAAGAATATAGAAAGATTCATTGAAGCAGAAATTTTCTATTGCGCGTGAGATGACGTTTCAAAATGGTATACTTGTTGTATAGGGTTAAAATAATGTCAAAGGGGAAACATTATTGAACTATATTACTTTCTGATAGATCAAAATTTTTCTGTAATCACAAACGTGAATATTGCCCACTGATTACAATAGGGGTGAAGTTTAAATTGACTAGCGGCGTCCGATGCAGTCCCTGGTTTTAGGAACGATGAGACCTGATGGCAATTGGGACGACATGCATAAAATCATCTTATATCAATAGTCAGGATACCTGTTAGGATTTTTTTTCTAACAAAATGCTTCAAAATTTTCAAAAAAAAAAAAAAAAAAAAAAAAAAAAAAAACTGTTGCTGCAATTGTTGAAGAAAAAAAGTGCTCATTTGTTAAATTTATCCAAAAAAATATAAAAACAACCGCAATTTTCTTATTGCTTCTGTAGTGTTATACATAATTGAAATGGGGGTAGTATTACTCGCGTCTGTAGCATATCTTCAAGATTCATGTGCCTCCTGGGTAGTGCTAAATGAGTAATAGCGGTGCAGCCCTTGAAAACAAAATTTTCTTTCTAAAATGCGTGGAAGTTAGCCTTAAAAAGTTATCCCCAAATGGGTGAGCTACTGATAGTATGCATACGTAGATCAGTGTTCAACAATTGAAACAAATAGGCACAGAATATATTTATATTTAGGAATATAATATTTTAGACCATTTGACAAGCTGATAGTATCTATTAAACTTCAAATAAAAGGAAAAATGTATATCAATTCAAATTAAATGCAGTAGATTTTCTGAATTTTAATTATACTATTCTCTGAAAACTGTTATTTTTATTCCCCTTGACTTATTTCCATTGTATTGTGCACAAGGAAATGTCTAAAGTATGTTATACGATTCCTGTAAATCCTACTTCTAAGGTTGAAATATTTCTATACAATTTTATCAAAGAGTAATACTTAATATATAGAAAAAAATGCTTTTTTTGCAATAGTTCCCATCGAGAATTAGGGCAATTGTTGAAGAAAAATTTTCTCATTTGTTAAGTTATCTGAAAAAAAAAATATATTTTATATATATATATATATATATATAAATATAAATATAGGTTGTATATATATATATATATATATATATATATACACTATGTGGAGGAAAGTGACGGGACACGACACTATAACGACATAAACCCATATTTATTAAAGTTAGTAGGAGGTAGGGCCTCCTTTGGCTGCGATCACAGCTGCAACCCTTCTGGGCATGCTTTCCACTAAATTAGCCATAGTGGCAAGAGGAATTTCCTTCCAAATGTTTAACAGGAAGTTCCATAGTTCAGGCTTGCTTTTGGGGAGTGGGGTGCAGGCCCTCAACCGACAGTCTAATTCGTCCCAGAGATGTTCAATTGGGTTAAGAACAGGGCTCTGCGCCGGCCACTCCATGCGTTTAACGTTGTTGTTCACATACCAATCAAGAGTCCTCCTTGCAACATGGCATGTTGAGTTGTCGTCTTGATACCAGCAATCATCCATACCGTACATAGGAAGAACATGATTGTCGAGAATATCACAGTATCTATCGGCATTCATCGCACCATCAATCTTCACCAGTGGGCCAGCCCCATACCAGGAGAAACAGGCCCATACCATCAATCCTCCTCCACCAAACTTTACAGTTGGAACTACACACTCGGGCAAAAGGCGTTCTACTGGTAAACGCCATACCCAAACACGTCCATCGGTACGGAAATGGGTAAATCGGGACTCGTCACTCCAAAGGACGCGTTTCCAGTCATCCAGAGTCCAAGTACGGTGGTCTTTGGCCCATCGAAGGCGCGCTTTCTTGTTGGTTTTCGTAATCAAAGGCTTATGGGCCGCCGAAAGTCCAGTGTAACCTAACTTATGGGCCTCGATACGAAGAGTCTTGGTCGAAACGGCCACACCTGTGGCTTGTCTAAACTCATTAGCGATGTTATCCATGGATGTTTGACGGTTACTTCGAATCTCCCTGCCGAGCACCCGCCGGTCCCTGCTGGTGAGAACTGTAGGTCGCACTTCGGGGTTTGTTCAGACAGTGTCCCTCAGTCTTGTAAGCGACACACAACACGTGCTACAGTTGATTTTGAGCAGTTACGGAGACGGGATATCTCCCTAATTGACACCTTGGCAAGATGCAATCCAACCAACACACCTTTCTCGAACTCAGACAACTCTTCCCGTGGCGGCATCTTGACAAAAAACAACTCTAGTCGACTCCACAGAGTATTTATAGGATATGGCTGACACGTGATACCTATTATTGCGCATGTGTCAGCTGTATTGTCGACTTTTCTACTTTTCGAGGGGTGTCCCGTCACTTTCTTCCAGATAGTGTATATATATATATATAAACAACCACAATGTTCTTATAGTTTCTGCAGTGTTATATATAATTGAAATGGGGGTAGTGTCACTCGCTTCCGTAGCATATCTTCAAACTACACTTGTCCTAAATGTGTAACAGCGGAACAGCCCTTGCTTATGGCATGAAGATTAACTGTCTCTGTACTGCCAGCTGCATTAGAAAGAACAAATTGGTTTATGGCATAAATAAGGCAGATAAAATAATGTTTCAGAGTTTTCCATTTAAAACACATTTTCGTATACGAGTGAACATCTTGTACGAGAAATTTTCTGAGACGAGTCCAAATCTGAAATGTGAAGAAGTACAGGAATAAAGTCAGAATTGTGTAGGGGAAATCGCAGGTTGTTTTGTGTTTTCATGTACATTGAGAATCGCGTGCTCTGACCGAAGAAGCGACGAGTAGCGTAACCTTGGGGTCGGAATTTACGAGCTTCATTCACAGCGCTCGAGTCCGAAGAGTTATGTGATGCAGTTCTGGAAACGCACCCGCGCTATGTTTACATCCTACTATTTGGGAAGGCTACTCCCCTTTTTCCAACATTTGGATTGGACTCCAAACGAACTGTTTCTTAACATCTCCGAAAGAAATCACCCAATTGCATTTAAAAACGGAAGAACATTCTTACTAAAAATTAAATTTAATTAATTTTTAATAAACTAATTTGTTTCCTTTTTCCTAAACAGTTTCGATAAAATCCAAAACCGTTTCTACTGAGTTGGCCACTAAATCAATCGGAAGGAGTCCTTGTGTCACAGTTCAATGCACTCATTTTCTTTAGTTTCTGATTAAAGCCTCATTGAGACTGAGAACTGATGAATCAGTTTATTTATTTATTTTTATTAATAATAAAAATAAATAAATAAATCAATAAAATAAATTTCCGATATACATCGCATGTAGAACTGGATAATAAGCTGTCCCTCAAAGTCCTGAGTTTTTAGTCCTCGATGCGAATCGATTTTAAATATGAATTTGAAAGCGGTGCACTAAATGTAGGACTGGATGATAGGGTGGCCCTCAAAGTCTTGAGTTTAGCACTTTCGCTGCCGGCCACGTGAGGCGTGAGAAATAGATTTTTTTTAGAAAACAAATTGCTTTTTATAACAAATACAATTGAGAAATGGTAATAGAACAAGACTATGTTTATCATATTGCTAACTAAGTAATATTAGGCTTTTTCCTAATAGAATATTTTGATAACGCTCCAGCGCGTGATAATCACTAGGGACAAAATTATTTCCTAAATGCCTTATTACGCACTGATATGCGATGTGGAAAAAAATGAAACAACATAATAAAAATAAGTGATAAAATGCATCATTCAATTCCTTCTATTAGCTCACACTCTCCCTATATATATCCTGTTCACATTTTCAATCGTTCATGAAATACTTTTTAGACAGTTTTTTCGAATATTAAATAATTCATTAAATTTAAATAATTAATTTTAGTTTTTTTTTAGATTTAAGTTGCATATATCTACCCATAGAGGGCGCCAAATAAACTTAAAAAAACGAATGAACATTATTTATAAAGGACTTTCTGCAATAGAGTGAAAAAAAAAAAAAAAAAAAAAAAAGAAGGAACTGACTTTAAAAAACAAATTGTTTTTATATTACTTGTTTTTACATGATACTTTATCACTAACAAATATTTAATATGAATAAATTATTATAAGTTGGTTACAATGATTTTATTATTGCAAATCTTGCAGAGGAACGAATTCTTTATCGCTGTCATAACTCACATCAATTCGGGTGCTCTTCCGATCTCAGCCAATACATTTGCAATTTCAACATCTGTTATACTGGCCTATTAGATATCATTTTTCTTTTTTTGGGCGGGGGGGGATGATGACCCTTCAGAACTAACGTCTCTACAACTCATATTACAAGATTATTTTTTTTTAATAACTAATAAAGCTATCCATTCGAAACTTATTTTTCAATTAGCTCCTAACCTTTACTCACGTCAATAGCAGCAGACACTAATTTTTGATGAACTTTGTTTTACTATTCACGAGGTAAAAAGATTTAATATTTAATATTTTCTCAAAATGTAACAATTTTTTTCTCCTTTTGTGTCAATAAATATATTTTATGCTGAAGTAATAAATTAAAGAATTCCAAATAAATCTTTAATAAATATCATAGAACATAAAAGTTATATACTTATGATACTTACGTATTTTAAATACAATTTATATATTTTGATTTCAAAACACATACTATTTATTCCTTTCATGTACAAAACATTCTCAGTTATAATTTAAAAGAACTTCTTGTTTTTTTATATGTATATGAAAAAAAATGGAACATATTTTTTTCATGTACTTATTTGTTTAAAAACAATTGTGATTTTGAAATAAATTGTGCATGGATAGTTTTAATTTTTAAACCGAAAAATGCATTTACACATGTTTATGACTTATCAATTAGAAATTAATTATTTATTCTCAATTTGTCATTTATAATTATTAGTTGAAAGTCTTTTAAGAAAATTAGGTGTTTTTACATCTAACAATGTTTATGAAGTCTAATAATCCTTTGAAAAATAGATATATCTATTTTATTTATTTACGTATCATTTTAGGGCTGTAAAAAATAACTTCAAGCCATGTTAAATAAAATCAATATTATAAAACAATCCAATTAAATTATATTTATAACTATCAGATATGTCTCAAAATTGTACACATTGCTAATTTTTAATTAAAAAAATATTAAAAATGAGCAATATTTGTTTTACATTTAGACATTCTATTAAAAAAATCATAAAGGAGAAATACAAAATTAAATTTTTTTTATAATAATCAAAATTATAAATTTCAAAATCAAGGATGTTTAATATATTTACATTATACATAAATGTCTATAACTTTTTCTAGACATTTAGAGCATTTTTAATACGGTAACAGAAATTAAATTAAAATCTTAGAAAAACCTTGAAAATGAATATGTGAACTTCATGTATGTAAAAGTATGTTTGTGCGAACTTATGCATGCAATTGACATGGAGTTTTTGTATGATATCCCATTTCCCTAGCAGAACAGCAAGGAAAAAATGAACATAAGAATGTTAAGGATTTAGTGAATTAAATAATTTAAAGTAATTATTTGCTAGTTTCGATCATCATAAAATAAATAATTTGTTACAAATAGCAAAAGAAGTGGTAATTATAATTTTCTTAAACGTGCAACTGTATCAAGTTAAACGAGCAATATAAACAACAAACAATATAGGATCGTTCCATGCAAAAAAAGAAAAAGATGTGACTTTAAAATAATCAATTTATTCTATAGTTCAAACGCATACCTTCGATAGGCCATGCAAAATATTTCAATCGATTTAAGTAGCATTTTTTAAACTCAATACATTAAAAAACCTTTCACACAGCGATGCTTGGCTTTTCAATTCGTTTAGACCACAATTAGAAGAAAGAAAACTATCACACGATAAATGAATAAGGCTATTATTGTAAGAATAGTCTAAAATTACAGCTGCTGTGCTAACTGTCAAAAAATTAACAAATAATGTGAAAATGCAAGATAAATATAGCAAATAAGTAAATGGGATTATATAATAATTCTTTAATATATTTAATGTAATTTACTATATATAGCATAGTATAACATAATATTTTATATATATATACTTTTATATGCTATAGAATAATATCACTGGAAACACAAAGCAAGTAAGAACTTTTAATATCTTAGAAAGAAAACAAATAGATTGTATTTAATAATAAAAACTTTTCATCAACTTAAATTCAACATTTTTATGCAAGATATTCAATATATAAATAATATAAAGAATAAAAAAAATGTAATATTTTACAGAAAATTACGAATTTGTTTAGGTAAACAATCCTAGTTTAATACAAACATTAAAAGAATTAATTCTAAAAAAATTTCTGTTTTGTATTAGTAATGACAGTAAAAAGGGGCAAGTGTGGCAAAAGTTTAAGTTCAGCGACAAAGTTCAAATCACAATTTTCGTGGAAAAAAAATTCGGGAATTTTTTTTTTTTTTTGGTTATGTTAAAGGCCATAACCTTAAGCCATAGTATGTTTGTTTTTAGTTTGCAAGTTTGTTTTTAGAGTCCTTAGAAGTCTACGTACAGCCGTTTAATCCCAAAGTATTAGGGTACTGACTTCATCTATTCAAAACTGCAAACATCGTTTACGAAAATCAAGAAGTACGCTGTGCATTTTTGCCTAATTTGAACAAAAAATAGGAACATTAAAATGTATGCATGAATGTTTGTTTATATTTTATAAGCTAATTTACAATAGAATCTAAAAAAATTCATGAAACATTATTTAAAAATTTTGTCTCTGAACGTGTTCGGTTACTTTAAAACAATTAAAAGACAACTGCCAAATGAATACTAACAAGTATTCCATACGAAAAATCATTGTTTCAAATCATGGTAGATTAGAAATTTTTATAAAAAAGTTTACAAAACTGTAATTTTTTCAACTAAAGGTACAAGTAAATCAAAAATTTACATTTAATAACATACAAAGTTTTCCTTGCAAACATGCTTAAATATCAAAATGGCTTTTCAAATTGCAATATAATCAAGCTTCAAGACAATGTATTAAGCACAATGCAAACATTATGTTTTCATCGATGATAATTTCATAAAAGTTAAGTGGAAGTTTAAGGAATTTCTTAACATAAATTAAACCTTATAAATCTATATGTTGTCAATTTTACTATCTATAATTTATATTACGTTAAATAATATTTACTATTTTTATTAATAGGTTTTTAAACTGATATCTCACTCTACTGATGTTGGAAGCATACATTTATATCGCTGGCATCTACTGATAAATATTCTATATTTCTAAAATTTCCCGTAATAACCGTATTCAAATAATTTGGGACATAAATAATATTAACATTAATTATACGAACACAATAACCGATTTTCTTAGTATTCATACTGCTGAAAATAGGTTTAATATTTATTAAACAGATAAAGGTGTAAAGAAAATTATTTTATCATGATTTTTCACATATTAACAGATCCAATACATTAATCAAACCAATTTTTGATTGACTTCACATATTAATAACCAATTTTTGTTTTCTACAGAAAATGGATTTAATTATCATTAAACCAATAAAAGTATAAAGAAAATTATTTTACTGTAACTTTTCCCACATTAATAGATTTAAAATATTAATCAGGTCTATTATTAAAATTTAAATGCATGTAATACGCAAATATTAAACTTCTTGTTAAAATGTCACATTTTAACATGCACCTGAATTATCAAACAATCTTAAAGCTCCAAAAACATTTCTTCTTGTTAAAGCAAGCACTAAAATGTAAATGTATTACATTCTTTAGAATAATTATTTTACTTTTTTTTTTCTCTTTATTCAGAAATATGTTACTAAATCATATCAAACCGAAGTTGTTTACTCTTTTTTTTAGAAATATCAATAAAGATTTAAATTTGATAATTTTAATTACTTCTTATTCAGTTTTTGTTATTATTATTATTTTTTTCAAATGTAGTTTTCATATTTAAAAAAAGCTTTCTTTATATCAACATTTAAAAAAATTCATCTTTTTAAGTTTCGTCTAAAAGTTATTTGCAAAACAATTTTTTGAAAATGGGTTTTGTTATATATAAATATTATAAAATTGCATAATAATGTTTTTATGGGAAGACCACCGCTTAAAAATTTAATAAATAACTGAAATAAAGAACAAAATGTAATGCATGCATCCTCTCACAAGTTTATATGATATTGAAATAATTTTCAATAAGATTTATTTTAATTACAAGTGTTCTTTTTGTGCTTTAATAGTCAGCATAAAATTTAATTGCTTCATGAGATAATATTGATAATTTTAGTTAGTTTAATTTGATTTTTATTGAAACAATGCAGTCAATATCTGATTCCATACAAGTTAGATGCTTACATAAAAAAAAAGGGGGGGAAAAAAAAAAGAAGAAGAAGAAGCTGTTTTCCATTTTGGCACACATGCTAAGTACATTCAAATCCAAGTTCACTCTGGTTCTTATTTAAAAATGTTAATAGTTGTTATTATATGTATGGATATATATATATATATATATATATATATATATATATATATATGTATATAGATAGATATTTTATGAGATTAAATCCATCACTCATTCGTGTTGTGTTTCTCCGAATTTTGTGTCCTTAATTCCTGACGACTTAATTCCCAAACGACAATCTAGTCAATCTAATACGCGTGTTCTGAAAACAAGCCTCCTATAATAAATAACAATGCTAATGAATAATACCAGGGAAGGTGACACTGTTTCAAAAAAGAAAACCCCGTGTTCTATTTGAAAACAGCATCAGCACCCGAGAGAGATCAACGCGGGATTTTGTGTCCTTAATTCCTAACCATTTAATTACTAAAAGAAATCTTGATCTCCCAAAGGCAATCCATTTAATCTAGTACACTTATTCTGAAAATAAGCACCCTATTGTAAATATCTATGCTAATGAATAAATACCAGGGAAGGGGACACTGTTTCAAAAAACAGCAACCTATGTTCTATTTGAGAAGAACATGAGCATTCGAGAGAGATCAATGGGGGATTTTGTGTCCTTAATTCCTGACGACTTAATTTCCAAACGAAATCTTTGGGATCAAAGACAATCCATTCAATCCAGTAAGCGTGTTCTGAAAATAAGTACCCTATAGTAAATATCAGTGCTAATGAATAATAACCAGGGAAGGTGACACTATTTAAAATAAAAACCCCTGTGATCTACTTGAGAAGAACATGAAGCACACGAAAGAGGACCAGATCAATGGAAGGGTAATGCGGTAATAAATTTAATTACTGCGTGTGGTAATATTAATAATTTTAATTCATTTAATTTGATTTTAACTGATGCAAGATAATCATATCTGCATCTATGCAAACTAGATATTTACAACTGAAAAAAAAAAAAAAAAGCACTGTTTTCCATTTAGGAACACATGTTAAGTAAATCAAATTTGGTTCTTGTTTAAAAATATTAATAGCTACTATATTTTTTTTTTCTGAAATTAAATCATTCATCTATTCGTGTCGTATGTTTCTCCGAATTTTGTGTCCTTAATTCCTGACGACATAATTCTCAAAAGAAATCTTGATCTCCCAAAGACAATCTATTCAATCTTGTACGCGTATTCTGAAAATAAGCACTCTATAGTAAATATCTATGCTATTGAATAATACCAAGGAAGGTGACACTGTTTCAAAACAATATAAAAAGAAATTTAAAAGTCAATTCCTACTTTTTTTCACTCTATTGCAGAAAGTCATTTATAAACAATTTTCATTCATTTTTTTAAGTTTATCTGGCGCCGTCTATTGGTAGATACATGCAACTTAAATGTAAAAAAAAACTAAAATGAATTAATTAAATTTAATGAATGAATTAATATTTGAAAAAAACTGCATTCGCATCCAGTGTCATCCACTACAAGTTCAAAAGAAAAATGTATTCGAAGTTGAGTGGATGAATAAAAAGTATTTTATGAACGATTAGAAATTTGAACAAGATATATATAGGGAGAGTGTGAACTAATAGTAGAAATTGAAAAAAGTATAGCCCTGTGCTCTACTTGAGAAGAACATGAAGCACCCGAAAGAAGAGTAGATCAACGGAGGGAGGGGGTACTCACCTAGCGCGGTAATCCGTCGTCGGCTGAGGCGGGCATCGGCATCGCACAGAGAATGCGTGTGTGGACGGAATGAGCACCAATCGCCAGTCTGCGCCAGGTGGGATCGACCGGACTGTCCGGCACGACTGCGCACCACCCCTTCTCCTCGCCGCCCGCCCCTCCCTGCCCAACGGATGGAAATCGGCCCGGGGGGCTTCTTTCCCCCTCCCCCATACTCAACACGGTGTCAGATGGCAGTGTGAACGCTTTGCTGAGTTGGGCACTATTCAGCTGATTGCATTTCTTAGCTGCCTGCTGGTGGGGTAGAAAGGATGTTTAAAATGCATACTTTATATATATAGTTTGATTCTCTGCTGTCTTTTAATTTGATTATACCTGGGGTAATTTAGTTTCCACACCGTGATTTCATTTTAATTCTCAAACCTCATCTTGGTAATACTATGTTATCGGTACTTCCTGTATTTGAACTTGGGTTAGTGAGTGACAATATTTGGATTTGGCCGTCTATTATTTTCTTATCTGAATAATCTGGGATATTGATACATACTCATAGAAACTACTAAAAAGTTTTATTTTGATTATTCCAGTTGTGATTTTAGTTTTCACAACGACCTTAGTAAAAATACTACAATACAATAAAAATACTATATCCCCGGTATTTTCTATATTTATGTTCTTTTTCGTGTGTGATGGGCTTGGGCCTAAACTTTCTAATATTTCCTTACTTCAGTAAATCTGTGTAATTGATACGTATATATATACACTGAAGTGACAAAAGTCATGGGATAGCAATATGCAAATTTTCAGATGGCAATAGCATCGCGTAGAACAGGTATAAATGCGCAGTGCTTTCGCAGAGCTTTCATTTCTGTTCAAGTTATTCATGTGAAGAGGTTTTGACGTGATGATGACCGCACGGCGGGAATTAACAGACTTTGAACGCGGAATGTTAGTTGGAGCTAGACGCATGGGTCATGCCATTTCGGAAATCGTTAGGGAATTCAACATTCCCAGATCCACTGTGTCAAGAGTGTGCCGAGAGTATGAAATTTCAGACATAACATCCCACCATGGACAGCGCAGTGGTCGACCGCCTGCACTTAACGACCGAGACCGGCGACGTCTGCAAAGAGTCGTAAATTCTAACAGACAAGCAACACTGCGTCAAATAACCGCAGAAATCAATGTGGGACGTACAAGGGACTTGTCTGTTAGAACTGTGCGGAGAAATTTGGCTTTCTTGGGCTATTCCAGCAGAAGACAGACTCGAGTCCCTTTACTGACAGAACGACATCGCTTGCAGCGACTCTCGTGGGCACGTGAGCATATCGGTTGGTCCCTAGATGAATGGAAAACCGTGGCCTGGTCCGATGAGTCACGATTTCAGTTGGTAAGAGCTGATGGTAGGGTTCGAGTGTAGCTCAGACCCCACGAAGCCATGGACCCAAACTGTCAGCAAGGCACCGTTCAAGCTGGTGGTGGCTCCGTAATGGTGTGGGCTGTTTTTTCATGGCATGGACTTGGTCCTCTGGTGCGACTGGACCGAACATTGACTGGAAATGCTTATGTTCAGCTACTTGGAGATCACTTGCAGCCATTCATGGACTTCATGTACCCAAACAACGATGGGATTTTTATGGATGACAATGCGCCATGTCACCGGGCCACAACTGTTCGCGATTGGTTTGAAGAACATTCTGGACAATTCCGACGAATGATCTGGCCACCTAGATCGCCCGACATGAATCCCATCGAGCATTTATGGGACATCATCGAGAGGTCTGCTCTTGCCCAAAATCCTGCACCATCAACGCTTTCACAATTATGGACGCCTATCGAGACAGCATGGCTCAATATTCCTGCAGAAGACTTCCAACGACTTGTTGAGTCCATGCCACGTCGAGTTGCTGCACTTCGCCGGGCGAAAGGAGGGCCGACACGATATTAAGAGGTATCCCATGACTTTTGTCACTTCAGTGTATATATATATAGCAGGTTTTCTATATAAGGTTATTGGATCCCTACTGAAGAACTGATAGGTTGCAGCACACTATAATCAGTTGAGGATGTGGCCTCAACGTGTTTCATGTATTGAAGGTTCATGTATTGTTTCAAGAAACCTAATTTATAATCAGTTTTCTCACTTTAAGTAAACTTTTTTAAACTGGCATGCATAACTTACGACAATAAGAAGTTGTCATTCATAATATGTTTACGTTTTCTGAATAAATGTGAGCTGTGAAAAGAATCAAGGAGAATCAAGTTTCTTTAGGATAGGATTGCAAGCTCTATTTTATTAATGCTCTATTTTATTTATTTTTACATGCCAAACTGCAAAAATACATCTCCCTACCCCCTCCCCCTCCCCCTTCCCCTCCCAGTTCAAATTTTAGAATCTCCCTTTTACTCTTGAAGATATATTCCTTTCTTTAACTTGTATAGTTTTATACAATCTCACATCGATGCTTTTTTTTTTTTTAAACAGCGGATTTCCATCAATAAATTTACTTCTTTATAAGATAACATGTCTTGAAGTAAGAATGTAAGCACCTTATTAAAAGTAAAATGCTTGCTGGTTTTAAAGAGGGGGAAAAAAGTAGCATAATTTGACGATGTTATTGTTATCAAGAGTGAATTTACCTTCAATCTGTTATAAGTTTTTCACTTCATAACTAGACCTTATACAGATTATGCGAGACTCACAGGTTCAACTACATGTTGAACACACTACACACACACTACACTACTTCGCCAACATGTTTCAACTACATGTTGGCGAAGATATATGATCACTGGTCCTTTCTAACATAAATAGAGTTTGGGGTTTGGTGCCGTGGGTAGATAGACATAAACGCGGTTTTCATTATATTTTTAATTTTATTGCTTTTCATTCATATTATGCTTTTGAACTGACAAGCGTTTTGGTAGACATAAAAAATCTCCCAAAATAAAAAAAACCGAAAAAAAAAAAAACATATTTGACTGTAAGTTGCTCATCATAACTGATTTTAAGTTGGCTCAAAAGATATTGGACTTTTTAATATTACTGCAATAGATACACGCAGGTGTGGCACTTGGTGTGCAAAATCATCACGCCCCCCTCTTAAACGATTCACATGATTCTGAACTTAGAACTATAGATTTGTTTAACGGTGTACTTACTAAAGATAATAGATAGTAGAAATGTCATTTTGTTTATATCTCAGATGATTGTGTATGAAATATAAAATAAGCTCATATAAATGATATATCATTTTTAATTGAGAATGTATTTTGCAAATAAACTTCTTAATAAAATAAAAATTCTGAATATTTAGAAAAAATTAACTTCAGATTTATTTACAACTAAAAAAAAATGAACCATTTCTTTTTGAAAATCGTAGTTTGATAGAAGACCTTTTTCTGCTTTCGCACCAAAAGCCTAGAATAGTAATCGCCAAGAGTAAAGATCGTTGGAAAAACATGCTCTCATAACATATGTTAATCCACAAAGCCCTGAAATGCAAGGCCTAAAACTCATTCTAAATGAGTGCAGTCTATTTCACAGTTTAATATAAGCTCATGTTTCCTCTGTAAAGCAAGTAAATAAAGTAATCAGTCCCGTGCAAATGAATGGCAGAGTTTAGAATTTTTATTTTTTAATAATTTAAATTTTAAATTAAATAATATAAAAAAAAAATTGGATGAAAAAAATTCATCCATAAAAAAATAAAAAAATCGTCCATTTCCGCCTTTAAACCGGATGTTTACCATGAAAGTAGCAAATCATTACGTCACTCCTGACACGGGATAAAGTCTATTTTAATACGCTTTTATTAGTATGTAACTGACTCTTTGGGCTCGGTTTTGCCCTACTTTAAGTGATCAGATTTAATTTAAACGTTGTAGACTTATAAAAGACCGACGACACTAAAATATTTTGATAAGTTTAGTTATCTCATCTTGATTAGGATCGCCAGGAGGAGTGATTAAAACACACAGCCTTTGAAAAGTCATCTTCATCGGCGTATCAATTTTTTCCCCTGGAGATCTGTTTCTCCTCATATACACTATGTAAGCTGCAAAGAAACATTTACAGACATTTTTCAGAAAGAAAATAGTTGATTCTTTTTAATACGCTTTTATATTAGTTTCACCTATATGTTTGTTTGTTTGTAACTGACTCTTTGGGCTCGATTTTGCCCTGCTTTAAGCAATCCGATTTAATTTAAATGTTGTAGACTTATCAAGGACACTAAAATAGTTTGATAAGTTTATTGTCTCATCATGATTAGGATCGTCAGGATAAGTGATTTTATTTTAACTTATGAAGAGCAATTTAACCCATGTAGAATGAAAGAATTCAGTAAAGACATTCAAACCTACGTGGGACAACGGATAACGCGCCTGACTACGGATCAGGAGATTTCCTGTTCGAATCCTGGCTGACTCGACATATTCGCATTTAGCCTTTGTTTTACTCACAATTACATTATTGTAAGAACTATAGTTCCCCTCCTCCTCATTAACCGGGACCTCATTTAAATATTATAGTTTAAAAACACTAAAAAACATGCTTTTAGAGTTAATCAAACTAAAAAGTAAAAAATAAATGAATAGTTTAAAAAAACTAAAAAATCACGCCTTTAGAGTTAATCAAACTAAAAAGTAAAAAATAGATGAATAGTTTAAAAAACACGCTTTTAGAGTTAATCAAAGTAAAAAATAATTGTTAACTTAAGAATAAAATGACTGACGAGGAAATGAATGTCACTGTTCTAAAAGCGGGGGGTGCTCGATATCAATCGCTATAATTTTTCACTAGTTTCATTCCGAAATACAGAGTTAGTTTTAAAATGTCATACAAAGCACCCCACGCTTTTAGAACAGTGACATTCATTTCCTCGTCAGTCACTTTATTCTTATGTTAACAATTATATTTTACTTTTTAGTTTGATTCACTCTAACAGCGTGTTTTTTACTTCTTTTAAACTACTCATTTATTAAAAGTCACGGCAAGTGTATGATTCATATGATTCTATTTTATTACTACTCTATGATTTGGCAACAACTGTTATATAGTATAGAAGTCTTTCTACGTCCATTTTTCGTAAAGAAATAGATTTTTGTTCGAAACAAAGTTTATATTCGACCACCGATTGCGAAGGGAAAATTGGCAAGCGGTTAAATTGGTCGGATTCACATAGAGCGGCGTAAGAGACGGGGGGTTGTAATTACAATAAAATTTGTCTTATTTTTCAATAGTTAAAATTTTAAATTAAGTAATATCGAAAGAACATATAGATAAAAAAATTTAATACTAGAATTAAAATCCTCATTTCAAATTTGCATTGTTTCCAGTGTGTCTAACTAGCATTCCTCACAAGCATTTGCTTCGTCCATTTTCGTCTTTAAATCGGATGTTTACCTTTCCAAGCAAATCAGTTCTTTTATGATCTAAATTACCAAAGGTGATTTTAGCCAGAAATATTTCTTGTCCAATATAAAAGGTTTTCTACTCCAATTTCACATAAAACAAATGTAGTAGACATCCATTAAAATAAATTAATAACTTTCTCTTTATAAAATACTTGTTTTATTGACTTATAGATGACTTGTAATGGCCTGAATAGCCGAGTGTCTAGCGCTCTGGAACTCGGTGTCATGGATGTTTGTAGTGGTTTGGAACCCACTTTAAGCCGAATGTCCCGGTCTCATATGACTGTAGGAGAATCACGGAGCCAAGTCAGAATTATATCTACAAGTGCTTCAACACGACGAAGCTGCCACCATTCCCTTCAACTATACGGGTTCGTGGGCTTGATCTAGATTTCTACCAAGTGGGACAAGAAACAACAACATGATTTGTAATATTTCGATGCTGTACTTGCATATCTGATCACTTTTAAAATCCTTTGTAATTATTTTTTTAATTCCGGGGAAGATGAATAAACTGTCTTGTCTGGAGGAAATTAATTATTTTAAAAATGTTAAATTACAGTGATTCTTATAGTAAAAGTATTTGCTAGTAAAACTGGTATTCTTCCCAATTCAACTGAAACTAATTTTTAAAAAGGAAAATCAATTTAAGAATTCGTATTCGAAATATAATGAGCGCTAAACATTAATAGACTGTCCAAAACCAACATATTACAAAGTTGCGCTTTCAGATGAAACAAAGAATTTCGATGCTGAACAATGTTGTCGCCAGAGGGCCCTAAGCTCTCAAGATCATGCATTCACCTCCATGCATCTGTAGGCGTCTTGTTATTGTAATGTGCCGAGGAACACGAAGGGACTAATTAAATAACAAATTTCTGGCACTCGCAGCTTTCAGTATGCGCCCAAAATCTTCTAATTGTCCTGTTCAGCATGAAAGCGGTAGAAGTTCTTCCTCCGCTACCAGGTGTCATTGACGCCGCGTGATCAATAAACTCGCGAAGAGAGAGATTCGCACAAACGAGATGACGAAATCAGAGTTTCTCTCATCTGTTTAAGGATGACTGGGAAATAAAAATGTCCTGAATATCATGCATACTAGGAAATCTTAAAAACGCCATGAATATCATGCGTACTAGGAAACTTTGATAATGTCAATATTTGTACATAAATATCATATGTACTATGAAATCTTGAAAAGGTCTACTAGTAGATGAATATCATGTGTATTAGGAAATCTTGATTACGTAATGAATAATAACTATGAAATCGTGAAAAGGCCATGAATATCATGTATACTAGAAAATTTTATAATGTCATGAATATCATGCTAGTACAGGAATGTCATGTATACTAGGAAATGTTATAATGTTATGAATATCATGCTGGTATATGAATGCCATATGCACTAAGAAGTTTTGTTAATGTTATTATTATGATAGTACATGAATAACATGTGTGCTAGGAAATTTCGATATCATACTAGTACATTAATATCATATGCATAAGGGAATTTTAAAAATACCATGAATATTATGCTAATACATGAATATGTGTGCTAGGAAATCTTGATAATGTTATGAATACCATATTAATATATGAATATTATAAGTGTTATGAAATCTTGATAATATCATGAATATGAGGTGTACTAAAAATCTTGATAATGTTATTATCATGCTACTTTATTAATATAAGGTGTGCGAGGAAATTTTAAAAATATCATGAATATCATGCTGGCACATGAATACCATATGTACTAGAAAATCTGGCACACGAATACCATATGTACTAGAAAATCTGGCACATGAATACCATATGTACTAGAAAATCTTGATAATATCATGCTGGTACATAAAATCATGCATACTAAAAGAATCTTGAAAAAATCATGCTTGTACATAAATATCATGTGTATTAGAAAATCTTAAAAATGTCATGAATATCATACTTACATTTAGTTCAATGCTCCTTCTTCTTTCTTTCTTTATCGTAAAGCGCATGTGTTGAGCCGCGAGCGAAACCTGCAAACACTCAGTCAGAGCATTTAAGAGTGACCTCCCATTATTATCTCTTTCATCCAGTGAGCTCCTGGTCGTCTTTCGGAAGATCATAAATCTTTCGATACGCGACCAAATCGTGGGGCGATCGCGACCAAAACCATTACCTGCAGTTGAAATTCTGTTTTCCCGTGAGCTGGAAATCGTTTTCGCATGCTTTGCGTTTTACATCCATACTGAAACAAACCGATTTTTGTTTAAAAATGTAATGATACCTAAACTGAGGTAGATTCCTACACTAACTCCCAATTCATTAAAATAAACTAAAATACCACAATAACTTTAATATATTATCTAAATCCCGACTACTCAATAGGGAATATCCACAGTAAGGTATCTAAATAACTTTCTTAGATCACAAATGTCCCAATTAAATAACCAAATTCGAAAGTCCTCAGCGCTTGCAATTAAAAAGAAACGCATTCGCATTACATGAAACAAAAATGCAAACAATTTGATTTAAATGAAAATGTTTTTTAGTTTTTATAATCTAGACAAAGGAGTACATCCAAGGGACAATAATTAATTTTAGCATGTGATAACTGCATTTAATAAGATCATCACCATATAATAAATGGAAAATTCCGTAGACTTCAAATATTTGTCCCCTTAAAAAGTGAATAAATGCAAAAGATAGAACTGTTATTATATGCCTGCAATTGCTAACTTACACCTATAAATAAAAATATCACAAAAAGTTTATAAATGTAAGAGTTAAGTTGTGTTCATACGGCTACTAATAACGTTATCATAAAATAAAATGCTTGTATAAACATACATCAGATACCTGAGTATAAATAATATTGCAACGAAATTCGCATAAATCTCACAGAATAATACAGCTCGCCATTATGTTAAGTAACTTAAATCTCTTCCTGATGAATATGCCGAGACAGCTGGCTTAGTCGGGCTTATTTATTAAAGTATTAAGTTTATTTAAAGTTTTATGAAAGTATTAAGTTTATTTAAAGTTTTATTAAAGTATTAAGTTTATTTATTATTTATTAAGTTCATTTAAAGCAATAGTCACTTGCGTTCACTACTGAATTCATTGCAATTTCGGGTTATTCAGTAACAGGGTTATTATTATTATTATTATTCTGCCTTAATCATCATTCACAGGGTCTCTTCTCTGGAAACATATACATAAATGTTCTTACAACTTCTCTTAGGAGGATACCGCTTCTTTTAGCAGGTCATTTCAAAAGTTGTGCACGGGTTCAACTGCTAAAATGTCGATACTGGTCAAGAGATCGTTCAGACGTCGTCATCTTTACTGACACGCTTCTTCCTTCGCAATTCGCGGTCTCTTCATACACAAACTAGACCTCCTTTTCTTCCTACAGGGCAAATCCTTCTCATACAGCATAGTAATTTTATACTCAATGAAGGATCAACTATCCAGCCACTTTCGTCTCCATCGTGAATATTTGTTTGTTTCTGGGCCCTTTGCTTATTTAATCCATTCTCGTTTCTCCAGGTTTCACTTTCTCTCTCTTGTTGTCACCATCACCCCCTTTTTCCTCCCTCAGATCTTTCCTCCCTTTTTTCATTATTGGCTGGACTTTACTTTGCCCAGAGGCCTATATCATTACTTTTATATTGGTATCTAAGCAGGGGATAATGGTACCTAATAAGGCCAAGTATTTCTGCTTGTCTTTTCTGGAGTTCAGGGGACGAATATTCCCACACAAGAGGCATATCCCAAAATATTTGTTAACTATCTGTTATATATCCCAAATATCCACTGCTTATCATTCCACAGCCACAAAAATTCATTTCCTTTGCGGCAAATTCCCCACAGCTGCAACTCAATCTTTCACTACCTGCACTTTGACAATCGCAAAGCGTCCAATTAAAAGATTAAAGGAGAATAGATATATACTTCAAAGGCGCCCGACCGGTGATCACAGCAGGAAATGGCTCTTTAATTTTTTTGCTACTAAGCATTCCATGGGGAAGGAGTGGGGGACGTTTCACACACTTATACTTGATCGCTTTCCCTTAAAACTAATAAAATGTCGACATGACAGAGAGCGTTTCACATCCACATCTGAAACGTGAGCTACGAAAGTAGTTCACGCTTTCCAACGTGGACGTGGCTTTTTAAACAGGTCATTTGAAGTGTGTTCTAATAATCAACACTATAAAAAATATGGATATATTTCAAAATTCTGTAAAATGATTTGTAGTGTGTGCCCAAGGAGTTGAATCCCATATTATATATTTTTTATAACTTTAAAATGCATTTAAATGTTTCTAAGAAATGTTTTGTTTAGCTAATCCATACAATCATTAAAGGAACTATCAAAAGATTGGTTTTTAATCGGTGAGAGAAGTTTCCAAAATATTAATGTTCAGTTATTTAAAATCAATTGCCCTGAAGAGGGAATTCTGATTATAATTTTTTTTAAATTATAGACAAGATAAGTTATTAATTTTTATAGTTCTGAAATTTAACTTGGCGATTGAAAGTGTAAAAGTATCATTTGTTATTGTCTACATATTTAAGAACAAAAACATAAATACGGGATGAAAAAAATGTGACAGTTTTTTAATAGAATTCTCAATGTTTAATTTATTTGAATTATTCATAAGCAGAAATATAATTATAAAACTCTTTATCGATTCAGCAGTGACTCTTTTGATTAGGAAAATAATCAAATCTAATACAATTATTTTCCTCGTGATCTTGTGAGTCCGTTTTACTAATGCATGCCACGAACTAAACATCCGCTTGAGGTAGAAGGACAGGAATGAATAGAACCTTTAAGAGTAACTGCCCCACGATTGCGAATCGAAATAATAAGATTTTAGTTAATTTTTTATTATGTTATGAACTTTTTCTTTCATATCAATTTGATTTTTATTGTATAAGCACGTTGAAAAGGATGTTTCCACAATTAGTTTAACTCTCACGAAAAGCATTTTGTTTCATTTACATATTACTTTTTAACCTTAAATTTGATCAAGCCTTTTAAATGTTAATTTAGCTAATTAACGATGTAATTTTTCACTCAAGTTTTATGTTTGAATGATCAATTACTATAACGCAAAAAGTTTTTTAGCATGGAATTTTGCATATAAACATTTGAATCTTTTTTACAAGTATTCGAAGTCACTAATTTGTGAAAATTAACTGAATAATCCGTTAAAAAACAATAAATAATTTTCAAATAAATTACCATAAAAATAATTCGTAATTCCGTTCTAAAATGTAACTTCTATATAATTCAAGCATAAAATTTAAAAATATTAAAAATTAAAGCGCAACACATAAGTAGTATTTTAATTGTTTAAAATAAATATGTGAATAAAAGTAAAAGCTGACCCTTATAGTGAATTTAATTATGCAAACACCATTTTTAATATCTTTATAAAGATTAAAAAAAAAAAAAACGTGATATTGATAAAAATCCATTTGTATAAAGACAAATAACACAATTTTTAAATTTAAATTTAAATAAGAGTTGAAATTTCATGATTTAAAAGTCCTTTCGTTCTCCCTTAGTCATGTTGTCAAAAGACTTTTTCCTGGAACCCTCTCATCCTGCTTGTAAAGTTTTTTTCCCCTCGCATAAAAGACGTCATTCCCCACCCCTGCCCTTCCTCCCCCTGCACCTTCCAGGAAACACCCCCTTCCTCCGACCACTGACGGAAGCGGAGGTGCGCGCGCATCTCATTAATATTTCTCCGCAGCGAATCGATGCGCCGCACGCGAGATGCCGGTCGATGCTTCCTTCGTCCCCGCCCCCTCGCTATCCACCAAACGATTTCTTCGTCTGGTGCACCCTCTCCTGCACCCTCTGGTCTTGAGGGAGGGAGCGGTTTCTTTTTTCTATCACGTAAGAAATGGATGTGATTCTGGTTCGTGGAGGTCCCAGTAGCCACAAAAATAGAGACCCGTATATGCTTTTTAACATACAACTTGACAAAAATTGGTACTTACGTATTAACGGTACCTTGGCGACAGACTTAGCGGTTTTTTAAGTGTCGCCAATCTTTATTATTTGGAATAAAAATATTTTGAAAGCGTTTTGATTTTAAATGAAGTGTTTCATATATATTTTATTATTTGGAACAAAATTTTAAGTGTAGATTGGCGCCAAATCTGCTGCGATTGGCGCGTGAGCTCTTTATTGGTGCAATTGTCGCCAAGGTACCGTTAATACGTAAGTACCCAAAAATTTCTGAGTATATGTCTTTAATCCATTCCAGATCCATGGACTTATGCCGAACGAATTTTTAATGTAAGAAATTAAAGGGAAATAATTTATCCGATGACATTAATTTATCCGTCCAAAAAATTCCCATTGTCATCGGCGTTTTACTACTATGCCCAAAAAGTAAGACCATTTTTTTTTTTTTTTTTTTTTTTTTTTTTTTCAAAAACCCTTTATTTATTTTTCCGAATTTATTTCATCCCTTTCAAAGTAATCCCCTCCGGATACAATACACTTGTGCCAACTTTTTTTCCAATCCTCAATGCATGTTAAAAAGTCATAGGCAGGGATGGCCTTCAAAGCGTGTGGCGATTCATGTTGAATCTCTTCAATCGACTCAAAACGGTGTTCCCGGAGTGTTCTTTTGAGTTTAGGGAATAGCCAGAAGTCGCACGGTGTGAATACGCTGGTTGCGGAACGATATGGGTTTCATATTTGGCGAAAATGTCACGAAGAATCAATGCACTGTGAGCTGGCGCATTCAATGTTTTAGGTACCAAACGAGATTTGACGCTTTTGAGGCCTAAAATGGAATGGACCGATCCTTTTGAAATTCGAACATCATCAACAAGGTCTCTAATGGAAAATTAATGGTTTGCAAGCACCCAATCTTTAATTTTTTGGACGTGAGCTTCGTCGGTTGAGGGTCGACCAGAGGGCTCTTTGTTTTTAACGCATTCTCTGTCTTCTTTGAACTGTTTATACCACTTCTAAACATTTCTTTCCGATATAGGAATGCTCACCGAATGCCTTCTGCATCATTCTATATGTCTCCGCAAACAAAATTGAATGCAAGTTCTTTGCTCAATGAATTCAGACATTTCAAAAATCGCCGGAATCAGTTTTAGCGTCTCACAAAGCCAAGCGCCACTCAAAGACTAACGAATATTTTGAAGTCAAATTTCACACAGATGTCAAGGACAGTGCCAACAGCCTGAAAAAGGGAAAAAAAAATTGAAATTCCATAAGCTCCGGGAATTTTAAATTAAAAATTGGTCTTATTTTTGGACACAGTAGTATACTGTTTCTACCACTGCGTGCCAAACTCATCCTCCGATAACGGAGGATAAGTACATTAACGTCTTCTAACAAAGGAAATTTTCAATGCATAATGCAAACTTAATAGGTTCCTTAATTAATACCAGCAACTTTAATCATTCATGAGTTTTCCGTTTTGATAATTTTTTATCCTTCTTTTAACAGGTTATCTTAGGAATTTCGATTCTGAAGATTGTTTTAGGAATTACTGAGGATTTATTTGGAATTTCGACTTTTTTTTTTTCGCTTTTCACTTTTAGAACAATGAAAAATGCATATTATATTCGTTGAAACTGTCACTCTATAAAGTATTCAATTTATATCACGCATTTTACATTACCTATGCAAATATTTGACAGAAAAGTAATTTTGCATAACAGTAAAATAATTTTTTTTCATTTGTAGTAAGAAATCTTTCCCAAGAATTTTTACATAAAAATTTTGCATTTTTATAGTTATATACCAAAATATTTCATACCAAAATATTTCCAAAATATACCAAAATATTTCAATAATTGAAAAAAAAAATTTCAGAAATTTTTTAACATAGAGATAAATTATTTTTAGAATTTTTTATCGAATTAATTGCAAGTAAATTATTTTTACCCATTGTAAATGTTGATGTAGGAGTTTTTAATCATCATTTTTTTATTACAATTGGTAAGTTTTGTTAAATAAATAAACAATAATAATGTTTAATAAAGTGAAGGAAGTGCATATATTTCATTTTTTTTCTTTATAAATTTTGAAAAAACCCCCAATTATTAATTAATATCGATCAATTAAACAATTTCATGTCGGAATTTCAAACCTCATTTTAAAATATATTTTCTACTTTTTTACAAATTACACCTCATTATTCAAAAAAACTTTTTTCTTAACTATAAAACGGAAAACTATCTATGATTTATGGAACAGTCTTTATATTATTTTCTGATTATTTTTTTTTTAATTTCCATTCATTAAAAAAAATAAAACATCTGAAAATCACTTTATGATTTTTTTGTGATTTTATTCACATCTATCAGCACAAGCAAATCTTTTTAAGGATATATTTTGCCAGTTCATTAACATTTGAGGTCGAGATATGAATAAGCGTAGATTTGATTATAAAAAATAATGAGTCTAAAAATCAAAACATTCTAAAAAAAGGTATACGGAAATATTCGAAAATGTTGTGTTTGTGATTCTTTCTTAGGAATGTTTTGTTAAAGCTACCATACATTTTACAAATGTAGAATTTATAGGAATCATTTATTCGAACGCATTTCACATTGGAAAGAAAAACGAATCATTTCTCAGCGATAGTTGCAAACTGCGTAGCAAAAGAAAACAATATGGCGGAGCGAAAGAATTTCTTTGTGAGAGAGATACTTTGTTGCTGTAAGATCGCGTGAGTGTTGTGGAATTTTTTTTCTTTCGAATTGTTAGAATACAAAAAATATTTGTTTTTGATAAAAATATATACATAATGGATCCATCGTTATATCAACGATATTGAACAGAAAATTTCACAAAATACTAATTCCATTTCTGCATTACAAAGCAATTGTCATTTCTTCCTCTAAATGGTTCCACTGTGTATTTATATAATTAAAAGCTTTTCGCGTTTAGTAAATGACAAAAAAGGTTCACAAATGTTGCCAATCAACTCGAAAGGAATCATTTAATGAAACACTGAATGAAAAGTATTTTTTTTTCTTTTTCAATTCCTTCTATTAGCTCACACTCTCCCTATAAATATCTTGTTCACATTTTCAATCGTTCATAAAATACTTTTGATTCATCCACTCCAGTTCAAATACATTTTTTTTTGAACTTGTAGTGGATGACACTGGATGTTAGTACATTTTCTTCAAATATAAATTCAGTAATTAAATTTAATTAATTTTAGTTTTTTTTTAGATTTAAGTTGCATGTATCTACCAATAGATGGCGCCAGGTGTAAGAGGAAAATTTCAACTTTATTTATAAAGGATTTTCTGCAATAGAATGAACAAAAAGTAGGAATTGACTTTTAAAAAACATTTTTTATATTACTTGTTATATATTTATTCAATTTATGCAAAATTCTAACTACATAAAAAATTAACAAACATTTCTGTTTCATTTTCTGAGATATTTATTTCCTATGTTAAAATTTCTTGATTTGTGATATAATAAACATGTTTGTTGTGACTCATCCTCAGTGTTGGATAGCGCGGGACGTACACCACATGCACAGCTTACTCATGCATGGAGGGAAAAGGGCAGCTTCTGTTGTGATGAAGAACCCGTAAATAGAAGTCTGACTTGACTCCGAGTTGCTGAAGAAAAGGGGCAGTGCCTTCCGGTATGACTACCTCGCATTTGTGTATGATATGGAAGAAAACCCGAAAACTCCCACCAGGTAGTTTGACTAACGAGGGGCCTGAATGGCCGAGTGTCTACTGCTCTGGCGCTCAGTGCCAAAGATTTCGGGTTTGAGTCCCGGTGGTGCCATGGATGCTTGTATTGGTTCGGAATCCACTTTAAGCCGTAGGCCCCGGTCTCATATAATTGCAGAGCGTCACAGAGCCCAATCTGACTTCTCAGCCACATCAATCCCAAACTGTATAGGAGCAACTCAGCTCTAGTCATAGTGATGTGGTGTGTAGTAGTAGTCTGACTAACGATGCTGAACATCATAAACACTATCGAGACTTCTCGTTTTCGAAATAGTGTCTGCAACAATGCCGACAACTGATTAAACATTCTTTAAAAAATCAAAGATTATTTTGCTTATTTTTTATAATATTTGTGTGTATTGCTTATTACCTTTTTTGCTCAGCAAATAGCGCTAAATTAATTTATTTGCAGCTCGAAATGATCCTTTCATCTTAAAATGCCATCCTTTTTTTCATTTTTATTGGTCATCTGTATTCTCGAAATACGATAATTTGAATCGAAATACGATAATCTCGAAGTACGACTCAAAATTCAAGCATTCGTGCTTTTCCTAAGACACCATAAAACAGACTAGAGCACTTGAAATTTCGCTTTTAATTCCAAAATACCCTTTTAATACCAAAGACTTTAAAGATTTTAAACCAAAGATTTTAATACCAAACGCTTTTTTTTTATGAGTTTAGCTTGTTATTAAAACCCTTTACACATTTTTGAAGCATCTTTATTTCTATGAATCAGAATCAAGAGGTAACTTACCAAAACTAACCGGGTAAGCGGTAAAATTTCTTAATTAAAATGAACTTACGTCATGAACTCATGTTACTTATGTCATTCCTCTGAGAAAGTCTCTTTCAAAAGGGATTTTTAGAACAAAATATGTTTTCTTTTCCAATCGAACACTGTCGAAAATGTGCAATTCAGAGAGTACAAAAAATTTGAATAAATTTTGGACAACTACATAAAAATTGTGTGGGAATCTTGCATCTTTAGAATCTTTGTGTTCATGAGATTTTTTTTTTCTTCCAATGCAGATGGCAAACACTTAGTCTTGGATGCCTTAAGGCAAGCTCTGCACAAACGTTACTCACTTCGCATTACCCAGGGTGCGCGTGTAACTTGAAGATAAGCCACGGACGCGGAGTAACAATGCCCCCGCAACGCTCTACGATCATATTCGATCGGGATCTACGGTTTAAAGTGGATTCCGAACCACGACAAATAACCATGGCACCGCCGGGACTCGAACCCGAAACCTGTGGTACCGAGCGCCAGAGCGCTAGCCACTCGGCCGTTCAGGCCCGTGTTCATGAGATTTGAATGCAAAATACATTACACAATTTTGATTCGATTTTTTTTTACATACCCAAAGTTGTTTAAATTTTCCACTCCGGATCCAATTTTTTCTTTTTTTTCAATACATTTTTATTAACTTTCTAGCTATCTATGTACGTTTTATTCCTATTTACTACGTACATGACAGCTGCATAAAATTCATCGAGATTGTAGGTGGATTGAGGCTTATTTCGACATATATACGTGGCACTTAGCAACACTGCACAAAACACCATAGCATAAAATTAGAAAGTAGATTATGTTTACAATAACCTACTCTTACAAGCATTAGAGGTAATAGTAAACATCACACTAAAAATCAGGAAAAACAGTTTTAAGCATATTCGATTAAATAAATCCTTCAATAACAATAACGAATAATACAAACAATTTATCTTTCCTTACCTTACAGGAATTATAAAAATAAATGAGCAGCAAAACTTTAAAACGCAATGTTGACACAAGCTTGTTTTTTTCAAGAGATGAAATCATTACCAATTGTTGCATTAAAAAACGTTGGTTTATTAGCAGTGCATTCACAATCTTACCAAAATTTCGTTCTTGCTGACTTTTAAGTGCATCTAAATTTTACGGGGCTGATGCTTGTTCACAATCACCCCCTTATTACAATTAGCACATATGATTCTAAATAGCAGTCTCCACGTTCAAATGATTAGGCCCATAGCAAATTCTTCTTCATCGGCGCAGCAATCCCATGGTAAGCCAAATCCGTCTGCCTACTGGCAGAATTCGAGACAGTAGATGTTTTCTTTTTACGGGGTAGGGTTGTCAGCCCTATTACCAATTGTCATATTAGACTGGACGTAAGGTTTAAAGAGGATTCCGAACCCCTACAAACACCTATGGCACCTTCGGGGCTCGAATCCGAAATGTAGGGTACCGAGCACCAGAGAGCTAGTCACTCGGCCATCAGGCCCCCAGATAATTGTTAGCTGTGTTAAAATTTCTTGATTTATGATTTGAAAAGCGCTTAAAAAAATCAAAAATTATTTTACTTATTTTTTTATGATATTTGTGTGCGTGCGTAATATTTAATAACGTTTTTTGCTCAGCAATTAGTGTTAAATTAATTTATTTGCATCTGGAAATGATCCTTTCATCTAAATATGCATTATTATTGCTCATATTCATTCTCGAAATGCGAAAATTCGAAAATCAAGCAATAGTAAGCACGATATTAGCTAGTACACACTAATTCTTTATTCAAGTCTTTACCAATATTAAACATTTAAGGCAGTCATTCATTAAAAAAGCTATCACTAAATAATCGGCCTCAGCGCCATTGTGATTGCTTTCTGAACTAACTGTTATTGTCTCTCTTTTACAGACAATACGTCATACCCTGACTTCATATTTCCTTTTCGGTGGCATTATTAGGGGAACCATCGTTTTTCTTCTGTGCTTTTGTTTCCTTGTTCATCTTGATTCATAATACTTGTTCGCGCCTACGCGCAAGTATACCCCTAGCGGCGAAAAAAGTGTATGTATACGCATGCGCCTGCGTGCGTATAAGTGCGAGTCTGAATGGTGTAGTGCCATATCGGCAAGACAGAACAGCACGGCTGCGAGTGGCTGTGACTGTCCTGTAAATAAAACGTTAAGTTTTTCATTGTGAGTACTTATTGTGTTAGTGTGAGTGTGATTAAAAATACAGTCCGCTTGTGTAAAAGAACATTTGTGAGTGCTATTGACGAGAACAATACTCATTATTGAAGTCATAGGAAAGATAGTATATCTTGCACTAATCATAGAAAATGCTTTAATAAATGCTAAAAATAAAAGGAGCAAAACAATCCTTAGTTTTAATTCATTAAAACTAAGGATTGTAATAAGGTACCACAAGACAATAATAAGGTATCACAAGACAACAGGGTTGAAATTGGAAATTTTCGGTAACTTCGTCAAGTCAATCAAATGGCTGAATGTGCTTCTTATTGTAGCTCATAACCTGTTATTAATTTGTACATAAAACTGTGTTGTAAAGCAAGGTATTTTAAGGAAGCAAACTGAAATAGTTCCTTAATATATTACTGTAATAACCTCAATTATTAGAGAGTTTTTGCATGCCGTATTTTTATCGTCCGATTTTTTTTTTCTCCCTAGCGCGCATACTCATAGGAAACATTATTACAGATACTCATGCGCAATTTCCTATGAGCATACGTGCTAGGGAGAAAAAAATATCGGACGATAAAAATACGGTATGCAGAAACTCTCTATTATATTAACAATTTCAGAAAAGTAAAGTAAAGTTATCAGTACTGAGCTCTTTTCTATTCATAAATATTACATCCATGGTAATCGATGTAACAGAACAGCTTCATTGTCGTTTTTTGTTTGCGTCGCGTTTTTTTTCTTTCGTTGTTTTCTAAACGATCAATCATGTATGAATAAGTTACAAAGAAGCCTTTACCGAGTCTGATTCATTCATATATGAGCTTCGTAGGGCAAGAGGGAGAAGAAAAAAAAGAAACTTAGATTTCTCAAAAAATTACCTTCTTATCATCTAATAATTATACGCTAAAAACTCTTAAAATTTCGAGTTGGGAACTGTAGGGCACTGTGTACAATTAGTAGACATTTTTTTTTCTGGAAATTTCATAAAAATCAATTCTATGAAATCACCATCTAAAGGTGTTTTTTTACCAACACAAATTTGTAAAATTTTGTGTGAGACAAAAGTTTTTTTTTCTTCTAATGCAGCTGGAAAACACTTGGATGCTTAAAGGTAAGCGCCGCACCGACGTTACTCACTTTGCATTAACCAGGGACCGCGTGTAACTTGAAGATAAGCCACGGACGCGGAGTAACAATACCCCTGCAATGCTCATACTAGACCGGGACCTACGGTTTAAAGCGGACATCCGCTATATATAACCACTGCAAACTAACCACTAAACAAAAACTATGGATGTTTGCTATACTAACCACTGCAAACATCCATAGCAC
Organism: Caerostris darwini; assembly: GCA_021605075.1. Lineage (NCBI taxonomy): Eukaryota > Metazoa > Arthropoda > Arachnida > Araneae > Araneidae > Caerostris > Caerostris darwini. Next base: position 181,614 of record BPLQ01002086.1, read on the forward strand.
CGCCGGGACTAGAACCCGAAACTTGTGGTACCGAGCGCAAGAGCGCTAGCCACTCGGCCATTTAGACTCGTGTGAGATAAAAGTAAACTATCTAGTACGTTGACAGTGGACAGTAGCGATTGTAAAATCACAAGAGATATAGGATCATGTGAGGATCATGTTTGTCCCTGACACCTATTTTATTAATACTCTAGGGTTCATGCTTTTTTTTTTCCTCTCTTGAAAACACAGGAACCACACAGTCCTCTCTTCAACAAAACAGAATAGATTTCCGGTTTGCAAATTTAAAGTGGCTATCAAGATAATAGAGAGTTTTTGCATACCGTAGGTTAGTTACCGTAGGACGTCCGTTAGCTTTTTCTCCTTAGCGCGCATGCTCATAGGAAACTGCGCATGCGTATCTGTAATAATGTTTCCTATGAGCATGCGCGCTAAGGAGAAAAAGCTAACGGACGTCCTACGGTAACTAACCTACGGTATGCAAAAACTCTCTAATATAGGAATATTCGGTTTGGATTCACTTGTAGGCAGCTTTCCTATAAGCTATTTAGGCTTCAGCCTAGGGCCTCAAGATCAAGAGGAGCCTACATTTAAATTGTTAGCAAAATTAGAATTACATTATTCTAAAAGCAGTAAACACTAAAACACTGAATCGAAAATAAGGAGAAATTCTACATACACTCAAGAGCCGAAACATTATGACCACCCCTACATTTTGCAATGAACTCGCCTGGATGACGTGGAAGTCACGTGATCAGGTGGAAGTGGTATTAAGTGGTGGTATTAATCTAGTCCAAGGCGGGTTGAAGCTATGTTCCGCGCCAAAGGTGGGCCAACTCGTTATTGACAGGTGGTCATAATGTTTTGGCTCTTGACTAATAAACAAACATAAAAAAGGATTGGTTAAGATCACAGCGTTCGACTCATTGGATCTGTTCGTTTGTATATACTAGATTGTGCCAAAGTATAGTTCATACGTTCACTGATTGCTATGGAAAAATATTAGAGAGTTTTTGCATACCGTATTTTGGACGTCCGTTAGCTTTTTCTCCCTAGCGCGCATGCTCATAGGAAACAATATTACAGATATGCATGAGCAATTTCCTATGAGCATGCGCGCTAGGGAGAAAAAGCTAACGGACGTCCAAAATACGGTATGCAAAAACTCTCTATTGATGCTCCTAAGCTCTGGTTTGTTCTTGCATAAATAAAGTGTAGATTGGAACAGACCTATTGATATTATTAAGAAATAAATTTATTGTTTCTTCTTTAAGCTTAAGGACATTACGAAATATTAAAGAAAATCCATTGAATTTTGGTATGCTTGCAACTCCAAGCAACACTAAAAATGCAGAGAGAAAATTAAATGCAACAAATAAAATGTCCAATGAGCAGGACCGGATTTTCCTATAGGCTAACTAGGCTTCAGCCTAGGGCCTCAAGATCAAGAGGGGCCTACATTCAAATTGTTAGCAAAATTAAAATGACACTATTCTAAAAACAGTAAAAACTAAAACACGGAATCGAAAATAAGAAGAAATTATGAAATAAATTTATCTGAATTGAATTTGCTTTAATCTTCAATGCATTGAATATATTTAATTTAATTTGATAATTTTTATTGCATTTTTTATTTTCGTAGTCAAAGATTTTTATTATTTGAATTTTATCTCTTTGTAAATGTTGTGTGTTATGTTTGATGAGTTATTATTACAAGTACTTTATAGGGTGCTGAGAATAAATGTCCAAATAAGTTTCTTGACTTTTTTTTTGTGCCTCATTTTTTATAAAAATTTGTACCAATCGCAGCCTGTTTCATTTAACATATTGATATATATCACAGTAATGATGTATTTTATTATCTCTCATGTAATTTACAAACTTAAAAATGGGAGGGCCTCATAAGTGGAATAGCCTAGGGCCTCTTTTCGTGTAAATCTGGCCCTGCTTGTAGGGTTTCAAAACGAATTTCTTTAGTTTCGGATGGCTATCTCTGATATCCATAATTCGCGCAATAAGACCAATTTCAGTTGGGTCACCCACTAACTACTGACCGACTGGTGTTCCTTGTAAGAAATCGAAAGAGAACCTACGAACCATTTGCTTGGCATGGTAAGACTCCAGGAAAGGGAATTGAATCGTTTCCCAATTTAATTTTGAATTATAGGAAAAGTGTCGCGTTTGTAAGCATTGTGCTTCAAGGGTATTGAAGGAAAGACACCAAAAACGAGTAATAATAAAAAAATAAAAAATAAAAATTCAAAGTCAATTCCTACTTTATTTTCACTCTATTGCAGAAAGTCCTTTATAAATAATTTCCATTCATTTTTTTAAGTTTATCTGGCGCCATCTATTGGTAGATACATGCAACTTAAATCTAAAAAAAACTAAAAATAATTAATTAAATTTTAATTACTGAATTAATATTTGAAAAAACTGTATTACCCTCAAGTGTCATCCACTGCAAGTTAAAAAAAAATCTATTTGAAGTTGAGTGGATGAATCAAAAGTATTTTATGAACGATCGAAAATTTGAAGAAGATATATATAGGGAGAGTGTGAGCTAATAGAAGGAATCGAAAAAAAAAAAACCGGACGATAAAAAAAACGTTATGCAAAAATTCTCTAATATAGGAACTTTCGGTTTGGTTTCACTTGTAGGGTTTCAAAACGGGTTTACATATAGCTATCTCTGTTCTCCATAATTCGTGTAACAAGAGCAGTGTCAGTTGAGTCACCCTCTAACTACTGACCACGCCGATGTTCCTTGTAAGAAATCGAACTAGAACCGACGTTCTTTGTATGGTAGGACGTCAGGAAAGGGAATTGAATCGTTTCCTAATTTAATTTTGAATTATAGGAAAAGTGTCGTGTTTGTAACCACTGTGCTTCAAAAGGGTATTGAAGGAAAGACATGGGGGGGGAGGAGAATGCATCTCGTGAGAAGCGGACTGTCACGTGATCGATGCTGTGTTGACCCAGTGTGCTTCTCTCTGTTGACCCTATCAACTAAGAGCGTCAGCGGCGCCCCGGTCACGCGAACTGCAGGGCAAACACCGAAATTGGATTAAAAAAAACTCAGCCCGGGTCAACAGAAGACTCATTGACTTTTTCCTTTTGCAATTTTTTTTTTTTTTTTTTTTTTTTTTTTCCCTCCGTAACGTTTTACTCACCGCATTCAAATATCGAATGTTTCGTCAGAATTCAAAAGGAAGTAAAACACAGGGCAGACTCTCGTATTGAGATACTTCTTTTTCTTCTTTTGTTGTTTTATGTCGTGTAATGAATTTAATGGGAGTGGGTTAGAATGGTAAAAGTACGTATGTGAAGTATGCAGTGTATCGGGAGTGGTCGAGTGGTCTATTTTTAACATCAGCGGATCTCTGTTTCAGCCATTAATAGTCTACGTTGGGATTGATAAAGAGGCATAGCTTTTAGGGGGCGGGGGCATTCTAGGGCATATATATATATATATATATAAAATGATTCAACTGTCATGGACAAGATTTGAAGGGTGGTACAGTTTACATACATTGCACACACATTTTTTTGGTATAATAATGTAGGGTCGGGAACGATGCTTTAAGGAACGAACACACTTTCAGAGGAATTTCTCGTGACAACCAGGCACTATTTTCCAATTAATACCCATCACGTGACGAGTTTCAAGTCCTCTGCTGACTCTTTTGGGGACATCGATACTCAACTATCCACTAAATGCCTGGAATCTTAGGAACTGTTCGCCAATCACTCTTTCGACGCTGCCAAGCATATATTGCTGTTGATCGCAATTTGGGCATTTTTTGCAAATATTCAATGAAAGAAACATTTTGCAATGATATTGTCAATAAGCAACGTTTTTCTCTCCCTGTCTCATTTTGTGTCTCAACTAGCCATTTTCGACCTTACATTCCTATACAAAAAATAGGGTTGGAGGTAGTACAGTTTTGATGGATGGTACAGTTTGTTATAAAAAAGTATGTTATAATAAAATGTACCACCCTCCAAAATTTGTCCCATGACGAATGAAATAATCCTATATATATGTGTGTGATCAAATATCAAATAATTTATTATTTACTTATTTTAAACACTATAATACATTTAAATTAAATGACAAATTTACATTGTGAATTAGAATTGGATGTGGCAAATTGATTGCATTAGTTTAGCAATATCGGAAATATATGGGTGGATGCCCTCCATGAATGCAATTCGGAAATAATTCTCACTCATTTCTGTGGTGTGAATTGCCAAAACGCTTCTTCACACATATCCAATAGTAAGATAGCATTTAAGATAGACTGAGTAAGCACAACAACGTATATTATAATATATATACGAGAATACTCAGTTTTCAAACCCATGAGAAGTGTTTTTCTTTCAACTCGGATTGTAACCCCAGATGCTACTGAAACCAGACACAAGACCCATAAGAGGATCTCGTACTCAGATTATACACGATCCTACACTCACAAGTGATCCTACCAACGAGATCCTCGTAAATGAGAGCCTAAGTATCTGGAGTATCCGTATGTATAATTTTACGTACTGCCTGGGGTAAGCGTTCCCCATTTTGAAGACTACTGTTTTAGGGTAATTGTCCCATATTTACATGACGTATAAGAGAAAATCTTGAAGATTCTCACCAGGCAGGTTGACTACCAACACAGAAGGTTTTCACGCATTGTCACATTCACCATCGAAATCTATTTCTAAAACTAGTGATAGCAATGAACACTATCGGTGGCTTTGAAATGGAGCCTTCTACAAGCTAGGTTGCATTGAAGGGAAGTTGTGCTTGGGGATTTGGCTAATAGGTGGATAGAAATAAATGCATGTGTTTGGATTAGGAATTTATTTCAAAAATTAAAAATCTATGGAAAAAAAGAATTTTAAGATCGTGGTAAATGACAGGAGGGGAGAGGAAGTAGGAATCTATCCGGCATTTTAAATTACGAAATCTACCAGGACAAGTCTATTTTTAGCATTCAATTATGCATAATCATATCGATCATTATCAATCATTTTCGGTCAGTTAAGGATTTGGTTCTCATCCAGTCTACATATTTGGTATATTTTAACTTCCCCTTAATAAAAGACATTCCGGATTTTAAAGAACGATTTGCTTATAGAATTGTTTTTGAATTATCACATTTTTTTTTTTTAATTTTTCGCTTTACAAAATTTTCCAATTTGTTGGCATTGCCATTTTCAAGACTTGGCATTGTCAGCAAGCCAAAACATGCCAAGGAAAGATTATAAAAGAGTAGTAATAAAATAGTGCGCTTCCCCCTATTCTCAAGGAACAGAAAGTTGAGCCAAACATCTTCCACCTTTTTCATACAAGAGTTGACGCTGTATCGCCAATTAGCTAATTTTCTCTGTGCATAAACATGTTACTGAGCTATTCTAAAAATTTTGAGAAATTCTTTTTCTCAAGTCATACATTTATTGAACTATGTCCATACGAAAGATTAACAGTTACAAGAATTGTTTTTTGTTTATAATTTTATATGAAATGTATTAAAACAATACAAAAGTTCAGATAAATTAACATTTTATTTTTGAACCATTTTCGAGGGAAAATATTGCACAAGCAAATTTATTAATAGAATATAAATGCTAAATATTTAGAATATATTCTAAATATTCAGAATATTTACAGCTAAAAAGATTGAATTGTTTCTTTTGAAAAACGTCGCCTGACACCTTCGCGCCAACAGTACAGAGTAGTAATGGCCAACAGTCAAGATTGTAGCCAAAAATCGCCAAGTTATCATCTCTTAGATTAAACTACAAAGTAAAAACCACGTCAGAATTATTTTGGCCTAAAACTGGCAAGCACTATGCCCTCTGTATTTATTATATTACTACTCTATGATTATAAGACCTGCACCATGATTTTCTATGTTCTTCATTATGATGAGGAAATGATTTTTCAAGATTTGTTTTCCCAAACTGCAATCCAGTAGGAAATAAGATCAGCATCATTGGAAAAAAAAAAAAAAAAAAAATCGAAAATACAATCTGCTATGAAACGGGCCAATAATGCCAGAATGCATGCCAGAACAAATGAATGCAGATTATTTGAGATTTGAAAAGCAATTTTACGGCGAATTTGAGGGTGAATTAGAGGGAAAAAAACATCTGTCGCAGCAATTAACTTCGCTCGCGGACCGAAACGGAGGCGTACTTCGGCAAATGAGTTATGCCAATGTGTCACGGAAGTCGTCGGCCGAAATTCGAGCTCCGCTATGAGAATGCCGTTGTCGTCATTCCTTCGCAATTTCTGATTTTATCCCGAAAGATAAAGCTTATAAATTATAAATTTTTTTTCTAGACTGTACTTAAATGAAGCCTGGGATTTGGGATTTTGTCCATCGCCGAGATGGCACCTAACATCGGATTGCATTATCGATTGGAAAACAACTGTGCAAATGCATTTTCGCTGATCGTCGTGCAACAGAATGTTAAAGATAATGAAAAATAAATGATTTTATGGGGGGGGGAAACCCCAAGTAATATATATAAAAAAAAAAAATTTACGTCAATTCCTACTTTTTATCACTATATTGCAGCTATTCTTTATAAATAATTTCATTCATTTTTTTAAGTTTATCTGGCGCCATCTATTGGTAGATACATGCAACTTAAATCTAAAAAAACTAAGATTGATAAATTAAATTTAATTACTGAATTAATATTTGAAAAAACTGTATGAACATCCAGTGATATCCACTACAAGTTAAAAAAAATGTATTTGAACTTGAGTGGATCAATAAAAAGTATTTTATGAACGATTGAAAATTTGAACAAGATATATATAGAGAGAGTGTGAGCTAATATAAGGAATAGAATAAATGATTTTATGAAAAAAAAAAAGGTTAAAATGAATCATAGAAAAGAACAAATAAAAAGCATTGAATTGAACTTTTGCGACACAAATTCGAGACTAAAACAATGGCACACAACAAAAAGCAAACAATACATGCAGGAAGTAAAATCATGATCATGTTTTGATGAAAACATAAAAACTATTAAGAATAACCTTTACACACAGAAATCGAACAGAGATCATAAGTAAATCTACGTTAGGATATTAAGCTATAAAAAAAATTAAATCTACTTTATTTCCTTTATTGATAGCATATTGTATAATTTTGTCCAAAAGTAATTATTTCAAATACTTATTAAAAGTAATTAGTTAAGAAATCTGTTATTCTTCGATGTTTGATGCCCCTCACTATCGCTCCAAATTAGCCATCGCCAAGAGGCGATGATCGTCGTCGATGGTGACTCCCTTCGTTACTCTAATTATTGGTGAATATTGGCGTCCGTAAAAACGGCCAAAAATCACCAAAAAATAAATAAGTAACTAAAGAGAGAATCAAACATCGTAAACTCTACATAAAATTACTGAAGTTTAAAAAAATTTCACATTAATTATTTTACATTACAATGCCTTTTTGTTTTTACTTTCATGATCCAAAAGTAAATAAAATGAAAAATCCAGCAAATTTAAATACGTAATTTTAAACTATCTGTTTTATTTAAAAAGAAATTTGTAGAATTACAATTGTATACCATCTCGGGTAAAAATCTAGTATCCTGTATTCTTTGTTCAAAATACATTGCCAGGATGCCAAGTAAGCATAGTAATAAATGCACCAAGTAGTTTTCTCGGTAAAATGATAATAAGCCCAAAACCTTTACTGGGATACCAAATCGCCAAGTAAACAAACAAAATGGTTGCCATAGTTCGTTTTGTCATTGTAAAACGCTATTTCGCCCAAAATTCATTGCCAGACATTGCTATTATTCCAACATTAGCATTTATTTCGGAAAGTGGTTGTAAGCCAAAGTTTTTCGCTTTAACGCCAAATATTATCACTATGCTGCCAAAATTTTAATCCTTGATATGCTTTATCGCCAAACTTTTGCTCTAAGCGAATTTTGTTTTTATATTGCTTTTACGCCAAAAGTTAATGCTTAATTTAGTATTATTATGACGAAAACATTATGCCTAAATTGTCTTTACGCTAATTTATATCGCTTTATCTCAAAATTTTATCACTAATTTTACCACTGGCAAAATTTTAATGTTTTCTGTTTACGTCACATATTTCCGCTTTAAAGCCAAAATGTATAATTATTTTGCCAAAATTTTATTCCTAAATTGCTTTTACGCCAAATTTAATCGTTTTATCACCAAATTATTATGGGGAATTATGTTTTGTTAACTCACATAGATGTATCATTTAGACAAAAATAACAATTGCTGTTACGATAAAATTACGTCAAAATTATTCGTTAATACACCATTTTTTTAAATTTCTATTATATCAAAAAATACTTAATGTTGTTTATGATGCCGAATTCGAATGACGCAACAAAATTATTTAAAAAGGAAAAAAAGAAACTAAAGAATAACTTACATTTTATTCTGATATATCAGAATCCTTTGTTGGAAGCGAAAATGATCTTTTTATTACTTTGCTAAAACCTGTTCGTGCATATCCATATGAAATAAATAACGGAAACAAGAACAACATCGGAAAACCACAAAAAAAAAAAAAAAATAATAATATTTTCAAACGGTTTTTTTCTTCCATAAACTAACGTTCTAAAATTAAAAAGTTATATTTTTCCGTACGAATTCAAATAACGGTTGCCACAAAACCATAACTATGTCAATAGCATTAAAAAATATATTACAAAACCACAGAAAAATTTAATGCATTCGAATGACGTTTTCTCCATGAACTAACGTTTTAAAAATTAAAAGTAACATTTTTCCGCGCGAATTCAAATAACGGTTGTTGCAAAACCTTTATTATTTCAACAGCATTAAAAATAGAATAATTATTTGATAATCAAATATAAGTTATTAATAATTGAAAAAATCGTTTTTCCTGTTTGTTTAATATTTTCATGAGTGGCAACATCATAAAAATTATTTATTTTCTGTATCATATACTGTAAATATACTTTATAAGAACAATCTCAAAATAATCAATAATTTATTGAAATAAATATTTAAAAAATGTATATATATTTATGCTTTTTATTTACTATAACTAAAAAATTCTGCAGATATCTATTAAAGTAGAAATAAATAATGATTATAATGTTCGGAAAGGGAAGAAGTCAATTCCTCTAGAGTATTGTAACCCTAAAAAAATTGGCGATATATTCCGGATTGCAAGTTTGGTGACTTTCTCAGGGTTACACTATTCGAGATTGCAACCTCATCTCGCATCCTATGACTGAGTTTAAAAACTTTAATGATGCCTTTATTTAAATAAACTCCTTTGATAAGATTATTTGATTATTTTTGGGAAGAAAAAAAAAAGCCACAATACTCTAGTCTAAGCCCTTGTCGTGTTAAAAAAAAAAAAAAAAGGTAACGAAAAAAATTAAAAAATGCATTTGTTATACGCCAAAAACAAACGAGAAAAACGGATTCCAATTTTGAACAAGAGAAAATTTTATTTGGCCCATTTTCACACATTTAGAGAAAAAATAAATTGCCAAATTCCAGTAAAATAATTGAATAAGAATCGAAAATAAGATTTACTTTTTTGACGTTTCGTTTTCCTTTACTATCTTTATAAACAAGACTGTTGCTATATTTACAATTGTAACTTACCATCGAAAATAATGATGTTGTTGCCACCAGATATCACATATACAACAACTCTCTCAGGCTTAAAAAGGGAACTACACATAAATTTGAATGTTTAGTTCATGTTATAGTCAGAGCCGGATTTAGAGGAAAAGAGGTCCTAGGCTATTCCCCTTATGAGGCCCTTTCACCTCCCATTTTTAAGTTTGTAAATTGCATGAGAGATAATAAAATACACGTCAATATACACGCCAAATACACGAGATAAAAAGGCACGTTAATATTTGCCATAGCAATCAGTGAACGTATGAACTACAGTTACTTTGGTGTAATCTATTCTATACAAATGAACAGACCCAATGAGCCGAACGCGTTGATCTTAACCAATACATTTTTATGTTTGTTTAGTATTCATATGTGTAGAATTTATCCTTATTTTCGATTCAGTGTTTTACTGTTTTTAGAATAGTGTAATTTTTATTTTGCTAATAATTTGAATGTAGGCCCCTCTTGATCTTGAGGCCCTAGGCTGACGCCTAGTTAGCCTATAGGAAAATCCGGCCCTGGTTATAGTTCAGTAAAAATAGCTGGCTTCTTCATTTGCCTTCATGATCGACGAAGTTGTGTCGGTGTAGTCGAGGGTTGTGCTTGATTCAAGGCTTGAGGTTGAGTCCAGACATTTAAGCTTTGATTTTCTAGTTGCTGTAATTTATTTCTGGGGTTAGGTACACTTATCCACAGAGGACAAGAAGGTACATCTTTATTTTCTGGTAAATGGCTTCTAAATATCCAGAAATTAATTCTGGCAGATTTAATTTCTGGAATAAACTTTGCGGATTTCTTTGGAATATCAGTTTTCCATAGATCGATAGGTCGCTTAAATGTCTTACCATCTAATTCTATTTGGTACTGTAACTTACCAAATTTTTGAAGTATTGTTTCGAATTTCCATATATACTTGTTCTTAATGGAAAATTTCGCCTTCAGTATTTTGCATATGTTTCATTGATCGAATAGTTGAAATTGAGTTGAAAGCGAATATTGCTTTGTAAATATATTTCTGCTGGAATTTTATTATTTTCTACATTATACCTGATGAAAAATGTACATAACATTAACTGACATCATTTACATTTTTCAATCACATTAACATCATACACCAAAATTGTTTTTACATATTAAAAATTTACATGCAGTATTCATCTGATCCATTTTTTACGTTGTGTGAGAGGTATGAATATACCGATTCCATAGAATTATATCAGTACTAGTGCCTTCTATCGTTGAGAGTTTAAATTAAATTCTTACATAATTCCGTACCATGCTGAATATTAATTTGCAAATTACGTGTCTATTTAATTAAAAAATCTTTTTTAAATAACATTTCACTTTATTTTTCATTATTTTTAATAACCCTGTATTTTCGTTAAAACTTTAAAATATTTCGTTTTCTTAAGTTTCCAAGTGCCACCTAGCTTTCTTTGAATTAATTTTGATGGCATATATCTGAAATCTGTTTCAACATCTTGAAATAGTTATGTCTTCATTTCGATGTATCTATGATTAATTCATGAAATTAGCGTGCTTACAGAGAAAATTCGCTTTTATATTTAATTGTGTCTCATATTCAGTGTCAACAATTAACTGTATCCGTAGTTCCCGGACTTAAATTGGATCACTGTAATGTACAAAATACTCTTCGTTCTTCTATTCAAATCTTTCTATTAATGTTCATGGAGAAAAATGTAAGTGTAAATGGTACTTATGTATTAACGACTACATGTTTATCTTTTGGCGAGGATAAGCCAAAAAATGGGAAATCAATAATTCACATAATTCAATTTGGCGCATTTAAACATTAGCAGAATTTTTCACGATTTCAGGAAATGCAGAGGTTTGATAGATTTGGCGCTTTATCGTCCTCCATAAAAATATTAATAATAATACAATTTAATTCATACTTTTGGAGCAAATTCGAAAATCGCCAAATTTTGGCCCATTATCGCGGAAAAAACATTTATGGGTGTGAGTAAACTGCATTCTAACCAAATTTCACCGTTAAAAGAGTAAATTACAATGTTATTCCTACTCTTTTACTATAGGAATATTTGATTTATCGATTTTATTATAGTTGTTTTTTTCCGTCAGCTGGGGAACACCACATTGCAAATGCAAATTTCACTAAATTATCGCCAATCAAATGTAACAATTAATAATTTGGCGATGTAAAAAGGTTTAAATCCTTTGATTGATTGTTCATAATTTCCCTGAATTAGAAGATAAAAATAAACCATTGAAATTTCACTAAGTCTGCTGGACACGTACTGAAAGATATGCCTATGACTATGGGAAAGGTAAAAATAATTTCAATGTCTTTTGTTGTTCCAATGACTGCCATTTCAGATCAATAAATATTAGTGGTCAAAATTCAGATGAATAAATAAATATCACTTACAGTAACAACACAAATTAACACGTTTTCTGCCTTATAGCTATCATTTAAGCTGAAAGAAATAAAAGAATCAGACATAGCAACTATGGTAAAAGAAAGCGGATAAAAAAGAAAAAAATATATTATTATTTAAACCCATACATTTTCATGGAAAAAAAAAAATTGATTCTAAATTTTTCTAAAGGAAAGCAACATAAACAGATGAGGAAGTTTCTTGGAATAACTCGTAATAATTCAGAATGAAATTATTTTTATATTTGTCTAATAAAAATTTAAAAGGAGTTTTACTTTATAAAGGATGTAATCACGCATCTATTTCTGCGCCATATTCCGTGTACATGAGCTAATCATATATTGGATTTCTCTGGATGAATTGAAATATAATGAAGGATGTGGCTTTTGTGGGAGGCGGAGTTTCAAAGTTATTAAAATGCTACAAGAACAAGTTTGAATTTCAATGTTCTTTTCAATAGGGACAACTGGGAAAAAACACACTTTTCTGCCTCCAAATTCTATGGAAACATTGTTTCATTATATTAAACTGCCTTGTACCTGTTGTTAACTGCCTTGTACCTGGTGTAAAATATCAAGCGGTAACTTTCTTATATGTATTATCTATCTTATACCTGGTGTAAATTTTTTTATACCTGGTTTAAACAATCTTATACTTAGTAACTATTTTATACCTGATGACAATGGTCGTATATCCGGTGCAAATTATCTTGTACCGGGTATTAATCTCATAGTGTCAACTACCTTATACCTGATGTAAAATACCAGTTGTACCTATCTTGTACCCCGTGTTCTTCTACCTGGTGTTAAATATCTTGTACCTGATGTAGACTATTTTATCCTAGCTTATATATTTTTAAGGTAAATCTACCTAATGTAAACTATCGGTTTGGCTCGCTTAGTGACCTTTGGTTGCAATTCCCTTGATGAACAAATGAGCACGCTAACAAACAGGCTCCTGTAGATTCCCCCACAGGCTCCAAGTTTGAATCCTGGCGGTGGCATGGATGTTTGTTAGTTGCTTAGAATCCACTTTAAACTGTAAGTCCCTATCTGCGTGTGAACAGGATGATAGTAGAGCGACAAACCAAACTAAATCTCTAGATCCTCATTTGAGGTTTTGAGAATATTCAACAAAATGGCGAGTGCTCATGTGTTCCTGGATATTTCTAGAAGATGAAGCAGCAGCAGACGGAAGCAGAGCAGAGCAGGATCTTCCTGGAGGAGCCAGCAGAGCTGATGAGTCACATGATCAAGAGGCCGATCCCGCTGCCCTACATGTGCCTCTCGAAGCCCAGAGTGATGAAGTCTCCAGAAGAAACTGATCCAATGGTGAGTCTCTTTGATACTACAGAAAGATACTGTTAGGAATATCTTTACATATGTTTTAGATCTATGGTTCTCAAACAGAAAATGCATTATAACCAAAACGAATGTGGCATATTTCCCGGACATAAAACTTAACTAAGCTGAATCTATACGAAAATTATAAAAAAATATAAAAGTGACTAAATTCTTTGGTGTTAATAGATATTAATTATAAGAATTTCAAAAATTATGAATAATTATTCTCTTTCTGAGAATCTTATTCTTTCCACAAATACGTAAATATTCATTTATATCGAAGCAAATTTATTGAATCAATGCAGTTCACGTCAAATTTAATATCGAAGCCTATGTCATGAAGTAGCATGTTAAATTTGTATTTCGTATTTTAATGAATAGCTATAATACTCCTATATGTACCAGAAGTCATGTGAACCCATTTGAAATTACTTTTTGGCATGTATTTAAGTTTTTCGTATATATTATGCGGTAGTAGCTCGGCAATTTTTTAGTGACTATTGATATGCTTGGCTGTCTGGAAAGAAAAAAAAACATTATGCTACAAGGATTTTCTAAACAAATGTGCTATTTTTTTTTAAACTCTGAATTAATGTAAATTTAGTGTTTCTAAAAATGTATTGTTTTTATTCTATTAATCAATTAATTAATTTCAGACATTTTTCATTCTTTAAGGGAATTATGCATTCTATGTTAATTATTATTACAGGTTAATTCCTGTAATTTATCAAAAGCTCTCACTATTTTTTCATTTTTGTAAAATAAACTTTATCTTTGTATTATTGCAGATTTTTGATTAATAAATATAAAAAAAGTGATTTAAGGAATATCTGAGTTGAAAAGAAGGAAATCTTTGAATAATTTTGTGTAATGATTGCCCTAATAGCCTTAGTTTATTAATGCACATGCATATAATTCTCTTTCTGAGGAAATAAGTGGGGGAAAAGAAGCAAAATGGTGATGCAACGCCAACTCTAGTACGAAAAGGACTGGAGATGTTGGTCTCAACAATCCGTTCCTTCCGAACAGTGCAGCGTACTCTATTTTATTACTACTGTGCTGAACCACGCTTCGAAGGTGTTCATTCAAAATTGTGTGTGCAGTGTAGCAAGGATGAATATGCCTCATATATGCGTTCTGTTAGAGAATCGTTCAAAGTATCCAGCGAAATGATGAAACCTTAAATTAATTTTTTGTAATCATTGCCCTAAGTGATCATTTTCAGTTGGAATTGTATAATAAATATGCTTCATAATTTTTCTTAATTTTAATGTTATAATTTTCATTCAAACAAAACTTGCCTAATTAAACCACCATTGTGTCATTTTCTAAAATCGACGTTGGGTTTCACCAGGCAATTTGGAATAACTAAATGTAAGTTTTCTTTTCGTGTTAGAAAAAGACAGGAATTCCAGATTCGGTAAATTATTCTCTGTTATGTTGTTTTTTTATAAATAATAATTTTCTAAAGTATTCCTTCACTAAAAAGTTTTATTTTAATGATGATGATATTTAAAATCATTTTTTTTTTTGCTAAATAAATTGTTAGAATATAAATTACAATCGCGTAGTTGGTCAATGGAATCATAAGCGGAGGAGAGTGTTTTGTGGAACACATGGTCAATAGTTTTCAAAATCCCGCGAATGCTTAATTTTAATTGTTGTCTGATTTTACTTATTAACATGAAATACATTTTGTATTTTTCCCTACAGCTAGGGTTTTCGGAATTCAGAAAATTCAAGAGGATTAACGAATCAAGAATGATCATACCTTTTGACAGAAAGGCTTTTTTACCTAGACAGGTAAGTTTTTTAAAAACTATTTCGATCTTGTAATAAATGAAGCACGGGAGAATAATACCACCTTTTGCGTCCAAAATTTCACCATCAACAAGATTTCGCAATTTTTCAAATTTTGATTTTGAATTTTCATATTATATCTATGAAAAGGAAAGAAATTTTACGGAAATAATGAATAAAAAAACAACAAATAATTAAAACATAGAAATATTTTTTTTGTTCCAATGCAGCTGGCAAACACTTAGACAGATTGGTCTTGGATGCCTTAAGGCAAACGCTGCACAGACATTACTCCCTTTGAATTACCAAGGGGCGCGTGTGACTTGAAGATAAGCCACGGACGCGGAGTAACAATACCCCCGCAACGCTCTACGATCCTATTAGGACCGGGATCTACGGTTTAAAGTGGATTCCGAACCACTACAATCATCCCTGGCCCTGCCGGGATTCGAACCCGAAACCTGTGGTACCGAGCGCTAGAGCGCTAGCCACTCGGCCATTCAGGCCCACATAGAAATATAAAAACCAAGCCATACGCTTTACTGACATTATGTATTAAAAGCATACATTAGGATAGAAGGGTCGGTGTTTTGCAGCAAAGTATGAATTGATCAGCTATTCACACATTTCCTAAGCATTCTAAGCAATACTAAAAGACAAAGCATAAAATATTACGGTTCTGACGGTACTGGAAAAGTACATAAGCAACTCTCGACATTCGTCTCAGACGGAGAATTCGTTTAATGCATTTCATTCATTATTTGGAAACAACGAATTGCGTTACTTTAAATTTATTCAGCAAAGATTCAAACTCATGATGATTATCAAAAACGAACCACGGAATTATTGTCTGCTGGATCATTATGAATTAATGTAAACTTATTTATCCTTACTGATTTAGTTTATTATATAGGCATCAGTGTTATCCAGTTTTACATTATTTGGGCTAGATTTTTTACATAATCCATGAAACTCATTTTATCAATGGCCACAGAAGACGCTACAGAAAGTTAAAAGAACTTTTACCCAAATACAAGACTCTCATCACAATCTTGAATCATACATTCTTATCCATAAACCATGAACAAAAACCAAAAAGGTATTAAAATACCAGTTATTGTGAAGACCTTTTTTTTTTTATGAAACTAATTACCATTTTTAGGCCAACGTCGTACATTTCTAACCTGACTGGGAACACAAACTTATAATGGTGTACTACTAAGGTCCATCTCAAAGCACTGTCTACAAAGAGTGGTAAAAGTAGCTTTAGACTCTCGATTTGGAGCATCATCCGTTCTGTAATTTGACAATGCTAGGAAATTTACTGATGTATTGAAGGTCATCCATAGAACCCACAAAGCCACATGTATATCTGAAAGCAAATCAAGATATTAAAAATATAAATAAGTGACAAAAGTCATGGGATAGCAATATGCAAATTTTCAGATGGCAGTAGCATCGCGTAGAACAGGTATAAATGCGCAGTGCTTTCGCAGAGCTTTCATTTCTGTTCAAGTTATTCATGTGAAGAGGTTTTGACGTGATGATGACCGCACGGCGGGAATTAACAGACTTTGAACGCGGAATGTTAGTTGGAGCTAGACGCATGGGTCATGCCATTTCGGAAATCGTTAGGGAATTCAACATTCCCAGATCCACTGTGTCAAGAGTGTGCCGAGAGTATGAAATTTCAGACATAACATCCCACCATGGACAGCGCAGTGGTCGACCGCCTGCACTTAACGACCGAGACCGGCGACGTCTGCAAAGAGTCGTAAATTCTAACAGACAAGCAACACTGCGTCAAATAACCGCAGAAATCAATGTGGGACGTACAAGGGACTTGTCTGTTAGAAATGTGCGGAGAAATTTGGCTTTCTTGGGCTATTCCAGCAGAAGACCGACTCGAGTGCCTTTACTGACAGAACGACATCGAACAAACCTACAGTTTTGTTAGACTTCTCTACCAGTCTAACAATAGCTTGACTTTTGAAGTGGGAGTCTAGGGGTGTATTTCCAAACTCATCAACGAAGCATTGGTTTTCTCTCAACAACACATATTTAATGAAGCACGGTTATATTTACAGCGATATTTATATCAAATATTAATACATGACAATAACATTCTCTCGCTGCTTGACGCAGCCCGTTCCAGTTTCGACTCCTCCATTGACGGCTATCGTTCCCTTTCCTCTTTCTTCATCTACGGGGCCCTCTCCCCTTCTCCCGGGGTCAGAGTTCAAAGTTGAATACTCCCCCACATTGTAAACAGGCTCTGTCAAAGACAAGCAACTGCAATGTGTCGCCCCCTGCTGATCACCACACAAATAAATCCTACATATATATTCTGTGTACTTGGATGCTGGAGTGAGAAACTATGTTCTATCAACTTATGAAGAAAGTGTTTTATCATTCTGGAATGGAGTCAAGAGACCATCCCGCCAGATGTGTTTTCAATGATCTTAATACTTCGAACACTGTTTGATAGCGGACCTTTATTAATAGATCTTCTCTATTCATCATTGTAGATCACCAAACCTCAGCCAACAGAACCCAAAATGAAAGTTCCAGTGAGTGATCCGAAGAGATTCCTGCTTGGTAAGAATTCTCTTAGCAACTGTTATGAGCTCAGTGCTCTTATCTTATTGAAATTCCATGCATTTTTAAAAAGCTACAAATTTAGCTGGCCTAACCCAATAGTAAGAAAAAATAATAAGAAGAAATAGTTTAGAAGTGCATGCGACTGTATTTTATTAAGACACGAATTTTGTTATATTGGATACCTGAGTCTGCGGGGATAATAAGCAATGAAAAAGCGAACGTGGTTGCTAAATCGACAGTTTGCTTGACTATGATTTTCGTCTCTTTTCGATGTATGCATTTTGTAATAAAATTTACCTTCTGCTATCTTTGATAAAATACGTGGAATGACTACGTGAATAATAAACTCTATCGAATTAAGTCGTGGTCAAAAATTTTAAACAAATGGATTTTAAAAATGTATTAATGGATGGACTTAGTGTAAAAGGGACACAAACTCTTATAAGATCATACTAACTTCTCATATTCACACCTGCTTTTTGCGGAATCGCCTCTAACTTGTTCTGGATGTGATAATGTTCTGCCTGTCAAACATATATAGGTAGAATACTCATGCTTTTTGGTATTGATCAATCAGTGTCTGATTTACTGGAATACAACTTCCCATGTTAATCTTTTTTATTCTCTTCCAATATTTTTTTCATGCCTTATATTAAAATTTTTCTTAAGCAACGATGAGACCAATTTATTTCCTTTTTTTCAATTCGACAATGTCCATTTACTTGCATTTTAACTAAAAATGTGTCTAGAAAACAATTTTAACTGATTTTATCTAATAAGCCCTTTTATCATTCAAACGAATAAATAATTTTTTTTCTCTTTTGCCAAATTTTCATTTAAGGACAACTCATACTATATAAGAGTTTTGAACACAACAGTTAACTAGTAAGTAGACGAAAAGGTTGCATTTTTATTTCATTTTATTTTCTTATCGAAAATTCTAGAAATTTCTTTTAAGTTTCCAGGTGACATTTTCTGTACATTGAATAAGTAGACTATTTTTATAAATTATATCATATAATCTACAGTAGATGGCGCAACCAGCTCTGATGCATTATCTGATATAAGTGTTACTTCTATGCCTTCAACGAAAGTGGAATCTCTTTTATTTTGTAATAAAAAAGGTTTACTTATATGTAAAAGTATAAAATGAAACAATAACAGATGATACTAAAAATAAGGAAATACATTTGTGTTTGAAAAAAGGAAATGCTTGTATTTTTTTTCCTTGTCAGGATGCTCAAAAAGTGATCAATGGCATAAACGTAGATCTTTAACATTAATATGAGCAGAGAAGGGACAATCTTATTACGAATGGTCCACGAACAAGAAAATGAAAGAGGGAAAATCGATATTATTCCGCAAAAAACAACCAAATTAAATTCGTTCAATTCCTTCTATTAGCTCACACTCTCCCTATCTATATCTTGTTCAAATTTTCAATCGTTCATAAAATACTTTTGATTCATCCACCAAAGTTCAAATACATTTCTTTTTAACTCGTAGTGGATGACACTGGATGTTGATACAGTTTTTTCAAATATTAATTCAGTAATTAAATTTAATTAATTAATTTTAGTTTTTTTTAATATTTAAATTGCATATATCTACCCATAGATGGCGCCAGATAAACTTAAAAAGAATGAATGAAAATTATTTATAAAGGACTTTCTGCAATAGAGTGGGGAAAAAAGTAGGAATTGACTTAAAAAAATTTTTTTTTTTTATATTACTTGTTTTCTTTCCCTGTCAGGATACTCAGAAAGTGATAACGGGCTTAAGCATAGATCTTTAACATTAGCATGAGCAGATAAAGGACAATCTTATTGCGAATGGTTCATGAACAACAAATTGAAAGAGGGAAGATCAATATCATTCCTTAAACAACAATCAGATTAAATTTGTTTTTAATATTTCAGTTGTTGGTTCCCATGGGATCTTTTTTCTCGAGAAAGTAGATTTAAAAATGCTGACACCGCCTGACGTAACTTTTCTTTCTCAAAGTTTCTTTCTTTTCGTGTAGAGAAAATTGGTCGAATTCCGGTGACCAGTCTGAGAAGCTTAGTGGACGTGGTGGTGCGCCAGCAGCCTGACATCGGGTACATTCCTATGAACAGGGAGCACATGGACCTGGTCAACGATTACGAACCCTACAGCTACATGTAAAGTGATGTCTTATCAATTCCTTATATTCCTCTCTCCCTATATATATCTTGTTCAAATTTTCAATCGCTCATAAAACATTTCTTATTCATACACTCAAGTTCGAATACATTTTTTTTGAACTTGTAGTGGATGACACTGGATGCTAATACAGTTTTTTTTTTCAAATATTAATTCATTCATTAAATTTAATGAATTAATTTTAGTTTTTTTTAGATTTAAGTTGCCTGTATCTACCAATAGATGGCGCCAGATGAACTTAAAACAATGAATGAAAATTATTTATAAAGGACTTTCTGCAATATAGGGGGGCTTGCGGGTAGTATTACTTGTTTTAATTTATAGAGTATAGTGAGTTACAAAATTATTTCGATACTTTTTCCTCATTTACAAAATATCAACTAAATTTATTACATGTTACCTTACGTTTACACACTTACATATATTTGATAAAAAAGTAAACAAACATCAATTACTGAATCATAAGTAATCGTATTTGAATTTGAATAGCTTAGTAGACTTGCGCCATCAGCTTGACATCCGGTACATTCCTGTTTAACAGAGAGCACATAAATCTGGTCAACGATTACAGGGAGCACATGAATCTTAATACATATCAAGCCACATTGAAGAACAAATTGACATGGGAATTTCTGAAGAATTTTTCAATCGCAAAACCTTTTAATTTAAAAATATATTGCTGGCCAACCAAAATGTAACAATAAGAGATATTAAAGCCACATTTGTTCAATAAGTAGCATTAAGTATAAAGGTGATATGATTGAAAATACAACAATAAATTCCTATGAAGTAAGGAAAACGAAGAAATCGGTACTTTGTGCAGTCGCCACAGTTGACAATAACTGCTGCTACACGCCTCGGCATTGATGGACAGAGGCTTTGGATGTGTTTTTGGAGCTAAATCAGTCCATGTTGCTTCCACGCATTGCCGAAGTTAATCTAGTGAAGTTAAACGGGCGGTGTATGTTGCCCCAATCGTTTACCTATCATAGACCAGATGTGTTCAATGGGCAACAGATTGGAAGAATGGCTAAAGTAACAATGCTATCTGAAGATCGACGAAGAATTATTGAACATTGCATGTCACGTGTGATCTTACATTGTCCTCATGAAATATGGCCATTGGCAAAACTTGAAAGTCAGATAAGACAACAGGCTACAGAAACACAAAGATACAGTTCTGGCTGTTTAGTGTAGAGGCAATGCGTGTCAAAACGGAAGGGTTGTCTCATGGCATTGTAATGTTAACCTCAAGTTATAATGTCAGGTAAAGAACTTGCACTGTGATGCATAATGTAAGAGCTACATAACCTCTAGCCCCTATGTCGCCAGACTCGAATACAACCATGGTAATGTTGCCCCATCACTAATTGTGATTCGTCTGAAAAGACAATGAGGAGAAATCCGTTCGTCCTTGTCTAATGTTTATTGTATAAGCGTCAAATGCAATCAGAAATAGATACCTTGCTGACAACTTCCCTTAACACTTTGGGCATTAATCGAAAAAATTCTTATAAATTTCGTAAGTGCACAGCAAAATATACAGCTAGACAAATATTGAAAGCCAAGTAAGATCAGAAATAATGACTTAAGCCTTTCATCAGAAATATCTTAAATATTTTATTCAATGAACTTCATAACAGTACCGAAGATTTTCTCTATCGAAGTCTACAAGCCGATTATGACCTTCAAACAATATAGAATCATTCTAGTATAATTTCAACCATGCTATTCTGAAATTGAGTAGGAAGCATCTATCTACTGATTCAAAAGGATCAACTTACAGAAGACTTATTACATAATAACTTTTTCCCACCTCAAAACTCATCCAATGCGAATCTTATTCCAGTCATTCTTCCGATGTCTGTTCATTTGCATTTTTCAATTTCTTCTATTAGCTCACACTCTCCCTATATATATCTTGGTCAAATTTTCAGTCGTTCATAAAATACTTTTTATTCATCCATTCAAGTTCAAATACATTTTTTTTGAACTTGTAGTCGATGACACTGGATGTTAATACAGTTTTTTCAAATATTAATTAATTCATTCATTAAATTTAATTCATTAATTTTTTTTTTTTTTTTTTAGATTTAAGTTGCATATATCTACCAATAGATGGCGCCAGATAAACTTAAAAAAAAGAATGAAAATTGTTTATAAAGGACTTTCTGCAATAGAGTGAAAAAAAAAGGAATTGACTTTAAATTTTTTTTTTTATATTACTTGTTAATTATTAATATACTTAAGGACATACAACGAGAGGAGAAGAAGCTCCTAAATCTACCGGTATCACTCTCTTTGTTTGTGTTTCAGCATCGACAAGTACACCCGCATCAACAAAGATAATTATGCCACCATCAGCCGCAACGGGGTGCTCGAATTGTACAAAACGGATGCCGACTTCTTGCCACTTGACAGGCTGCCTGATGAACAAGAGCTCTTGAATGATCTCAGAGAAGTAAGTCTACTATTCAGAACACATACACAGGGCCGGATTTTTCCTATAGGCTAACTAGGCTTCAGCCTAGGGCCTCAAGATCAAGAGGGGCCTACATTCAAATTGTCAGCAAAATTAGAATTACACTCTTCTAAAAACAGTAAACACTAAAACGCTGAATCGAAAATAAGAAATTCTACACATATGACTAACAAACAAGCATAAAAATGTACTGGTTAAGATCAACGCGTTCGGCTCATTGGGTTTGTTCGTTTGTATAGACTAGATTGCACCAAAGTAGAGTTCATACGTTCACTGATTAGCAAATATTGACATGCCTTATGTTACTAAGCTTTAATTTGATAGAAAATACGATAATTTTTATTGCATATTTTATTTTCGTAGTCAGAGATTTTTATTATTTGAATTTTGTTTCTTTGTAAATGTGTGTTATGTTTGATTAGTTATTGCTACAAGTACTATATAGGGGGCTGAGAATAAATGTCCAAATAAGTATACTCGACTTTTTTTTTTTATTATTATCCGTGCCACGTTTTTTAGGAAGATTAGTACGCATCGCAACACGTTTCATTTAGCATATTGATAGATATCGGTAGTGAGGTATTTTATTATTATCTGTCATGTAATTCAGAGACTTAAAAATGGGAGGTGAAGGGGCCTCGTAAGCGGAATAGCCTAGGGCCTCTTTTCGTCTAAATCCGGCCCTGCACTTACACCACCGATTGTGTTCTTGTAAAAGCCACATTAGACAAGCTGTTAAGTTCTGTTACTCCAGGATCTTTAGTGGGAAAACACACAGGATGTTCAGTGGACATCACAGAGGAAGGTAACAGTGTGATGCAGATTCTAACATATAATTCAAATTGATATTGGACAGCCTTACTGTAACGATAAATTTTTGTTTTTAAATGTTTTTTTTTTGTTATTGTTCTAATGCAGCTGACAATTGTTTTGGATGCCTTAAGGCAAGCGCTTCACAGACGTTACTCCCTTAGCACTACCCAGAAGGTGCATGTAGCTTGACGATAAGCTACGGACGCGGAGTAACAATACCTCCGCAACACTCTACGATCCTGTTAGACCGGGACCTACGGTGTAAAGTGGATTCCAAACCACTACAAACATCCATGACACCCCCGGGACTCGAATCTGAAACCTGTGGTACCGAGCGCCAGAGCGCTAGCTACTCGGCCATTCAGGCCCTGTAATGATCAGTTAAAAGAATAGCAATTAAAAAAAACAATAACAAATCCATCAATCAAAAAAACAATAATATTCATCAATTAAAAAGCAATAACAAAAAAAAATAATAATTTTACTTTAACAAAATTCAAACTTGGAGTAAATATCCTTTCCATCTACCAGTGAAAAAAAATTTATTACAACTCATTCCCCCTACATTTATTTAAAAAATTATAGCAACCCTTGCCAAGGAGAGAACACCAATGCTGCAAATTACTAACCAAATATTAAATTAAATATTAACATTAGAGTTGATGTTCAATGCATCGGCAGGTTTATTGTTGACACTGTTTTAAAAAACGAGGACTCGATGGCGTTTATGATGTTCAGCATCTAGTCTCGTTAATTGGACTACCTGATGGGAGTTTTCTCCCGTACAATACGCAAATGCGGGATAGTTCCTCCAAGAAGGCATTTCTCTCCTTTTTCAGCGACATGGAGGCAATTAGACTTCGATCTACGGTGCTCCATCACAACAGAAGCTGCCTCTTTAACTCCCTCCATGAGTAAACTACTCATGGGATGTCTTCCCGCACTGCAGGACACTGAAGATTAGACACAACATTTTGATCTGGGTTTGACAATAAGAATTATGTATAAAAATTAGCACAGTTTTTTTCTTCTAATTGATACAATTCTAAAAGGGTCTGAATAGCCGAGTGGCTAGCGCTCTGTACCAGGATGGGTACAGGTAGAGGTTTGGGTTCGAGTCCCGGTGGTGCCATGGATGTTTGTAGTGGTTCGGAATCCACTTTAAACCGTAAGTTCCGGTCTAATAGGATCGTAGAGCGTTGCGGGGGCATTGTTACTCCGCGTTCATGTTACATGCGCCCCCTGGGTAATTCAAGTTACACGCGCTACCGTCTATCTTCAAGTTATACGCGCCCCCTGGGTAATTCAAAGTGAGTAACGTCGGTGCTGCGCTTGCCTTAAAGCATCCAAGACAGCTGTCTAAGTGTTTGCCAGCTACATTAGAAAAAAAAAAAAAAAAATACGATTCTAAAATAATTATATCATTTGGAAAATACCAAATTAAAAGAAAATGAAACAATTCTCAAGGAAAGATTATGCATATAATTTTTTTGTTTTTTGTATACATAATAGTCTTTTTTACTTTTGGTATTGGTTCATAAATGTTTCAATTCAGATTGATATTTAATTGAAATACTTTTTATTTTCTAATTGAAAGCATCTATTTTCGATGAACTTCTGAATTATACATGACATAATAACCTAAACGTCGCACTTTTATAATCTAGATTATTTTTTTAAAAAAGTACAGCTTATTTTATTTTTACTGAGCAAAATGTAATTTATTAAAATACATAATGAAAGAATCAAATTACTTAAACGTTCATTTATTTTTACTCACATTAATATACGAATGCGTTCTGTTTTAGAATTGCATTACGGGAGGAGCCATCGCTATTCAAGATGTTATTTGCTGTTTTCCGTTTTCTTTAATTCTTTTAAAAGTTATAGGATTTTCAATAAATGTTTATTTTATTTACTTGATTGACTTAACGAATACGTTTTGCTTGTCCATTTCTGTAAGCAAAGCATTCTTAAAATTCAGATAATTTAATAGTTTATTTTAAATAAAAGGTAAAATAATTTGCAAAAAAAAATATTTTAAGCAATGTTTAATTTGCTTATCAATTGTTTGAACATTAAGTTTAAAATTTGCTTATAAGTTTTTTCTTGTCATCTTCATTGAATGAGATATTTTAATTATCATGTAGATGACAAGAAAGACAAACACAAGTTTTCTCAAGAAAAGTACTTCACTGAACTTCCAATCGGGATATTTTATGTTTAAAAATCAGGTCTTTATCATAAGTTCTACTTAATTTAGATAGTTAAAATTAATCCGACTAGAAAAGGAAAACAATAAGAGAACTCTTTTTTCAATTTCTTCTATTAGCTCACATTCTCCCTATATATATCTTGTTCAAATTTTCAATCGTTAATAAAACACTTTTTATTCATCCACTCAAGTTCAAATACATTTTTTTTAAACTTGTAGTGGATGACACTGGATGTTAATACAGTTTTTTCAAATATTAATTCAAGTAATTAAATTTAGATTTTTTTAGATTTAAGTTGCATATATCTATCCATAGATGGCGCCAGATAAACTTTAAAAAAATGAATGAAAATTATTTATAAAGGACTTTCTGCAATAGAGTAAAAAAAAAAGTAGGAATTGACTTTAAAATTTTTTTTTTTTATATTACTTGTTTCTGTCTCTTTTCTAGATACCCTCTTTCGCTTCCTTCCGTCTTTGGAAAGCTTTCATGGTCTGGTTCACCAAGAACAGGATTAAAAGATTTGTGGACGCCAAGGACAAACTAGAAATGTTCTTCGCTGCCAAATACGACTCCAAAGAAACTTCTCAAAAAACGTAAGAGGATTTGGATTCAAAACACTAATGTTTGCTGCATTCCAATAATGTAACATGCAAACAAAATCTAGATATATATGTCATTCAGATAAAGGCAATAAAAAATTTTTGAGTGCCAAATTGTTTGCTCCAGGTACATCACAAATTGCATGAAGCTCTAATGTACACTGCTATAAGGAATATCAACAACTATATGGTAAGAAGAAAAAAAGTTATAAGACATCAAATAATATGTTAGATATCAAAAGCACTGAGGCAATCCATCTCTGGACTGCCTCAGCGCTTTTGATATGCCTTCATTGGTCAGCAAGACCTTTCGCCATTTGAACATGCATTAAACATTGCAGGTCACTCCAAACATGCATCAATTGTGGAGTAACAATTGAAAAATATCTAGCAGAATAAGATTAGAAATCTTATCATTTATTACAGTGACATCAACAGGGAAAGATTCATCTATAACTAATCTGAATATTCAATTCGCAATTGATATATTCTACGGCCTAGAATTTTTAATAATTTCATTCATTACCTGCGTATTTTATGCATACTTAACTTCGATAATAATAGCCTCTTTCTTCATAGTGCTTTAATTTTCTTTGCATAAAAATATTCCTTACAAAACGTCATATTTAATATAGGACGAACATTTACAGCGGACTTTTTGATAATAGTTCTTTTAAATAGGGTTCCATCTTATTTCTTCCATTTAAACTAATCTAGATTTGTTATCTAAAGCTGTACAAATTTCTTTAGATCTAATATTTGGCATACACACTCAAGAGCCAAAACATTATGACCACCTGTCAATAACGAGTTGGCCCACCTTTGGCGCGCAACACAGCTTCAACCCGCCTTGGCATGGATGCCACAAGTCCTAGGTAGATGGCCGGAGACAGATTGTACCAGATGTTTAAGCAACGGTCACGCAAATCCGAGATATTGCGAATTGGTGGTCTTTGAACTCTGAGCTGCCGTCCCAGGACATCCCAAATGTGTTCTATCGCATTGAGATCAGGTGAGTTAGGCGGCCAGGACATTAACTGGAATTCAGCATCATGTTCCTGGAACCACTCCAACACAATTTTAGCCTTGTGACAAGGGGCGTTGTCCTGTTGGAACATTCTATTTCCAGCTGGAAAAACAGAGGCCATGTAAGGGTGCAACTGGTCCGCAATGCTGTTCAGATACCCTGTAGCATTCATATTCTGCTCTACCACAACCACGGGTCCCAGAGACGCCCAAGAGAAAGTCCCCCAAAGCATAATACCGCCGGCCTGTGTATGACCCACTGTACATTGAGGGAGCAACTGTTCGCCTGGAAGACGGCGTATCCTGACACGGCCATCGGTGTGATGAATGACAAACCGTGATTCATCTGACCAGGCAACTCTCTCCCACTGATCCATGGACCAGTCACGATGTTCCCGGGCACAGCGCAGGCGCAGTTGGCGATGACGCTTGGCCAGCAAAGGCACACGAGTGGGACGTTTGCCGCGTAGCCCCATATCCAACAGTGTGCTCCGATACTATTGTACTTGGGCCTGCATTGTATTGGGTTGTCAGCTGAGCCACTGTCTGGCTCCGGTTTTGCGTCACCATGCGAGACAGTCCCCGACGACCTTTTTCTTTGATAGCGTGTGGACGCCCAACACCATGTCGTCTACTGCTGGTTTCACCGTCATTCATCCATTTTGCATAAGTACTAACAACTGTAGATCGCGAACAACCCACGAGTCGTGCAGTTTCGGAAATACTTGTTCCGAGCCATTACAATCTGCCCTCTATCAAAGTCGCTTAGATCCGCAGCCTTTCCCATCACACACAGAAGTAAGTGAAAGAATGATTCTTCAGACTCTCCAGCAGCAGTTAAATACCACTTCCACCAGATCACGTGCCTTCCACGTCATCCAGGCGAGTTCATTGCAAAATGTAGGGGTGGTCATAATGTTTTGGCTCTTGAGGATAAATCTTTTATCAAAGCCTATTTTATCGGACTTTGTCTTCTTAGAAAATCGATTTAGCTTCTACGTTTCACAGAGCATCCAAACATCTTTTGATTATACATTACATAAAAATTTCTGTAGAAATAACATGTATGGTCGAATTTTTGATAATAGCTCTTTTCAATTTAGATTATCTTATTTCTTTATATTGGAAACTTTCGATTGATATAGTTGCAATAGATAGATTCCAACTCTTTCAATGTTGAATTCAAAGTTTCCATTGATTTGATCAACTTCATCATCATATCACCAAGTACGAGGTCGTCTTGAAAAACTAATTAAAAACATTACTCTGCTTACTAAATGTTGTAAAAAATGTTGTTAAAAAAGCCATTTTAGAGTTCATTTTTCCCCTCAGAAAATCAATATTGAAGAATTTTCGAAAATTACACAAACAACTGAATCTCATATCAAGTAAACACCACAGCATTATATATAACCAACAATTTCGTTTTCACTCCAGAAATTTGTGAGATAAAGAGATTGCAATTATAGAATAAAATTAAGATAGAAATAAAAATTTATATGCATATAATAAACCAGACTACATATAATATTAATTACAAAAAATTAATAATATGAAGTAATTAAGGGGTTTAACACAGTTCATTCAATTATTAGTTAATCAAGCAATTAAATTTTTCAAATAAATATCTATATAAGTATGCATGTTACAATCTACTAGACAATTTATTTGCTGTAATAGCAGTCACATATCAATTTAATTTTTTGCACTCATAATTATCAAATATTTAGAAATCGACTCTTATTTATTGTAATTTGACAAATTTTATCACTCGGGGGAAAAGATTTTTTTTTAAAAGCTCACATTTTCGAACTTACTACAGTTTCTTTTTTTGGTCAGGCGATAATGCCATTCATAGTGCTTGGCGTTCAATCGAATAATGAATTGTATTTAGAGAATAGCTCTTCGGTGGATCAGCAATTGGGACTGGTTGACCAGAAAAAAATGCTCCTGTCATTTGACAGCAAGATAACAAATGAGCAAGTCTTTTCAGCAAGAAACTCTAGTCATGTTGATGAAACTCCTCAATCATACCTCATTTCCACTCTCACAGCAGACCATCTTTCTTTTCACACTTAGTTCTACTTCCCCACTTCTTTACATCATCTACATCTTTTCTCACTTTATATCATTACATTTCTTCTACTTTAAATTTGTAGGCAAGATAGTCTCTAAGATTTGAAACGATAGAGGGGAAATGGAAAATACTTTTTATAATGACCCTAAGAATAATACCAAATTGGGGTGACAATAGTGATGAATCACCAAAATGTCAATTGATAAAAATGAATTGGTTTCTTTTTTTTTTTTTTAAATGAAAAATAAATTCCAAATACTTTATTGACATGTAAAATAATGAACAAAAAAATTATATTCTGCATAACTTACTATAGTTCCGTTTTCCTCCATGTATCAGAGTTTAATAAAATATGTAAACCAATTGAGTCACACTTTTTTTTATATAAAGTATTTTCCAGATACTGAAATCTACTTATTAAACCTTATTTTTGTGTCGCTTTTGTGAAATGGGCATAAACGAATGAGATTTCTGATTTCTCATCCGTTTTCATATCAGCTCACTTATTGCTTTTAAACATTAACTCTACAATTACATTGAAAATTTTTAAACTCACTAAAACAAGCTGATGAATATAGATATATAAATGTACATTCCTTAAGAAACACAGTAGATGACAAATTGTAAGAGTGGATGTATTTCATGTTAAAATAAATGATATCGATAAAATATATAGTAACAATAAATGGCATAAGAAAACTTGATAAACACAAATTCTAATTATAAGCAAAATAGTTAATAATTGTTATTTAACTAATATGTAATTCCATTTTTTTTTTTTTAAATCTATAAGAGTTATTAAGATTCTTTCTTTCACAATGTATTTATGAGAAAATGTGTTGTTTTTAATTGGCTACTACTCAATTGGAAGTCAAATCCAAACATCTCGTAATAAATGAGAAACTAATAGTGAGAAATAATAACTAATATAGTTGAGAACCATTCCTTTCTCATAAAAATCATATCTTGATGCATTTAAATATTCAATAATTTTTGCAGTAAGAAACTACACATAACATATTTATCAATAATTTTTTTAAGAACTGATATAGGGCACATTAAAATTTGTGTATAATGAATATGTTTTTGTTATAAAAGATGAATTTGTTCCCTATAAGTCCCTTGTCAATTCTCATATTTATTTTGTTCTTGCATTATTACTTTTTTGTAGCTTTTGCCAAATACATATATATGTTTCCTATCACTTTAAATGGTGATTGTACAATAAATTTAATGAATGTATATCCCGAAAAAACATTTATAACACTGAATGTTTATATTCATAAAATATTTTTATTGTCAGTTTATTTTTAATAATTGATTTTACAATGCAAAGAAAGCATATTATTTAATTAATACAATCTGGAAAAAACTTTTTAGAAGAGCCATTTATTCATTTTTATACATATTTTGAAATAAAGAAAATTTCAATCCTATATTTATATTGTCAGTTAAAAAATAATAAGTTTGTTTTTACTTTTAAAACAATATCTACAAAAAACATTTTGTGGATGTATATATATATATAAATTTTTCAACTGAAAATTTTAGATGATACTTTAATTTTTTAACACAAAAATATAATAATACGAAACAGTAACATATTTTCAGATGGCCTACAAAAATACAGAAAGTTTCCATCGTTGAGTATTTGTTTTCTTATATAAAAAGGAAAGTAATATAAAATGATATTTTTTTTAATAAGGCTATTTTTTTACAATTTGTACAACATCCTCATGATGGACAATGTGTTGTAAACCAACTCTTTGAGGACTATACTTTGTACTCGTACCCTAGAAAGATTAAAAAAATTAATTTGATTAAAAATATTATTAAATAATTATGCATATAATTTCAAATAAAAAATTAAATTTTTTGGTTTCCCAACAAATACAATTTTTACTTACTGGGTTTAAAAATTTACTTAAATAAAAGTTTGAAGCAAAATGAATACAAAGATAGTTAAAAAAAAAAAACTCTAATTGACTGCTCTAGACAATATATTATAACTTTTAAAAGTAAAAATATTTTAAGAAATGATAGAATCATTATTGTTCTACATAATCGCAACATGTCCAAGTTCCAAAAAAAAAAAAAATAATAATAATAATAAACTTGTTTTTCTACAAAATAGCTTCTACCACTTCCATTTTTATAGATTAATTTTGCCCACAAAAATATAGCTTGATCAGGAATAATTTTCAGCCAATAAAGAATTAATCGATCATCTTTGTGAACATTGAAAAGATTAAAGATTTATTTCACATTTTTAGTTTAAAAAAGACCAAACAACTAGTTTTTATAAGAAATATTTTCAAAATACATTTAAAGTAAAAGATGTAATTTTGATATTTATCATTAAATATCTCATTTTTCAATTCAATACTAACATCTAGTATTAATAAAAAAAAAGCATTAATAGATTTCATGACAAAAAAAGTAGGGATTTTGGTACAAGCAATTTTAAGTTACTTTAAGGACTTTACAAAATAAACACATCCATTTTAAAAATACTTAAATTGTTAAGAATAAAATAAAAAATTTGCTTGTGATTAACCAATACAAATTTGTTATATTGTATTAATAAAAATACTAATGTAAGCTATTTATAACAATAATTTAAAACAAATCTAATAAAAACTTTGTATCTAGCATTTTTCTACAATTTAATCATTTATTAAGTTTTCTGATACATTTATGTGAAGTAAATTGTTACTTTCAATACAATTATAAGGAAAAAAATTGAACTTATATAAGCAATTTAAATAATTTTAATTAACAACATTTGTTTCTTAAAAGGAAAATTCTATGCAGAACTAATAATTAAAAACCAGGATTTTATGCAAAATGAAAAAAAAAATCTTAAAAATAATCAATTAAGAAACTTGTAGAATTCAAACTATTGTATCTTGATTTGATAGGTACATTTTAAATTTAGAATACAAATAATTTTTTAATTAAATATATATAAAATGTAACTGATAATTGTTCTATTAAAATTGATTATTTGAAATGATACCTTGCAATATATAATGCAATTAAATAAACATAATTTTGGTCCGTAAATTTTTTTATTTTTGTCTCATTCATGAAGAAGTGAACAAAGCAATTAAATATTTAA
This sequence comes from Caerostris darwini, assembly GCA_021605075.1. Lineage (NCBI taxonomy): Eukaryota > Metazoa > Arthropoda > Arachnida > Araneae > Araneidae > Caerostris > Caerostris darwini. Next base: position 213,972 of record BPLQ01002086.1, read on the forward strand.
AATGTAATAATTAATAAAATATACTCACCCAAACTAAGGCATATTTGAAAACACTCACTATACTTCTATGAATTGCATGACACTACGAGGAGAAAAAAAAATATTATCCAATTAAAGTATAAGTGAATAAAATTTTCCTTTCATGCAATTTAAATGTAAATCATACTAGCATATAAAAGAAAAAAGATAATATGTCTGCAACAGAATCAAATTTGATACAGTAGTCATTATTTCTAATAGCTAAGAAGCAATCTAGTATATCACATAAAACACTTTAATGATTTTCATACCATTCTTTTAGATATAGAATGTTTCTTAATAATATTATGGGATTATTAATATTAATATTTAAAACTTTTAAATGACATTATTCCTTCAACACTACTTTTTGAAATACACTTCAAGAATTAGAAAATCTTAGTAGAGAAGCTTTAAAATAAAATAAAAGCTTTTAGTGGAAGCATCATATTATTCAATATTTTTAATTAGAAAGTCAGTTATGCTAACTCTTAATATAAAATTTTACAATGCATTTACTCTCATATCTATATTATTGAATTATTATTTATTTATTTATTTGTGAATTAAATCATAAGTCTGAACAATTCCAGCAGAAAGTACTCTTTCAAAAAGAAATAAAAATATAGATTCTGAAGTATCTTTAAAAGGTTTAAACAGTGCTAATTTAAATATGAGTTTTGTTGTTAAGACTCACCACATGCTCTACACTTGAACCTCTTCTAAGAATTAAGCCACTTTCAAAATCTGGAGGTTCTGAAAATTAAATACACAATAATCAGAATGCTAAAATTCATATATTACCTTATAATTTTAGATGTAAAAAATGTACAGGATATTTAAAATTTAAAAAGCAAATTTTATTTTATAGTATTTAATAAAATAAACAACTAGGAGCTGCTAATAAAAAAAAAAAAAAAAAAAAAAAAAAAAAAAAAAAATCGAGATATAATTTGGCCACAGAAAATTGGCAAGTGACCAAATTGGGTGGATTGAAATAGAACAGTATATAGGAAGTGGTTAATTAATAAAAAATCATTTAATTTTTTAATATTTAAAATTAAATAAGACCAAAAGAAAAAAATAGATGAAAAAGTTCCACAATAACTAATAAACTTTCTTTCAAAATTGCACTGAGCTGTGCATATCTACCTAGCATCCCTAACAAATAATCAATTTGTCTGCTTTTGCCTTTTAACCAGATGCTGTCCACACAGTCAATGATTGGACTATCGTTGGTAATTTCTTTTAACAAAAAGAGGTAAAGTACTATCATATAGTCAATACTGTCAAAGAGTATTATAATAATTATATATATATTGTCACTATATGATTTAAAAAATACTTAGTATTATATTCAAATTGTGCCATTAACTTTTATAGGATAATTCAAATGAAAAGAAATTTTCTATATACAACCATGTTTCTGATTTAAAATATTTTATAAAAATTAAATTTTTGTAATATTGCACAACAAATAGTTAAGTAATTTGGTTGATGATCTTTAAAAAATATGTAATTTACTGAATAAATTATTGTAGATAAGCTTGAATGCATTCAAATACAATATATTTTTTCCTTGAGGTAAAAAAAAAAAAAAAAAAAAAAATTTTTTTGGAATGTGGTTTTTTTTTTTTTTGTTGTTGTTTATTTGCTAATAGAAGTTTTCAGGAAGATGAAGTTTATCCTCTGAAATGCACAAATGGTTCAGTAAATTGCATTATATTCCTAACAGGAAAGCTTTCCAATGTAAAAAATTACATTAAGAAACATTTGTAACTAAATATGCTATTCAAGGGATCTCAAGTTTAAGAGTTGAAAAGACCATATCTACAACAACTATAATTTAAATATAAACAATAAAATCATAAGTAAAATTAAAAGAATAAATTTTAAATTAGATTAATTAATAATGAATAATAGTTAAAATTGACATGCATACCTCCTCGCTTTTTGGTATAAACTCGAATTAAGGCTAAATATTCCCACAATTTTTCAAGTAAGTAATCAAGATTTAGTTTCATGTTGCAACTATTTAAGGAAAAAAGAAAAATGTTTTCATTTCATATATACTTAATTTTCAGAAAATGATGATACACAGTAGAACATAAATAAATACTCAATTTTTTAATCACATTTTTTAGAATAAATTATATAAATAGGCATGAAATAATTATTTAAAATAATATTATATTAAAATTAAAACATTATAAAAAAAAGTTTAGTACTCATATTTTTGATTGTAATATACATTAATTATTCACTCATAACAAAATCTATGCAAATAAAGTAATAATAACCCTACTTAAAAGGAATAATTTTTAATTAAAATTCCTCTGCATAATAACTTTTTTTATTAAAATTCCTCTGCATTGTTACTTGTAGTAATTGCATTCAAAAAGTATTTTGTACACAGTGCAATTAATGTGCTTTTATTTTATTATAGATTTTAGAACATTAATTGCAATAATAGTATTTCTCTTATAATTTTTATATTTTATAATAAACTTACTTAAGAGAAATGAAATATTAGGTATATGCAGCTAAACTAATGAACAAAATGAAACTAATTTTATAAACAGACTGTCAAAAGCATGGGGGAAAAAAAGTTGCTTTTAGGACAGATTTTGCCACTGCTGCCATGTATCTATTAGGAAATTTACACCATTTAAGTCCCCGAGATAATTATCAGACAATATTTCTCTACAAAATGGATATTTTGTTACCCGGACATTACCCTATGTGACTTTTGGATGAAGAGATACCTTAAATCTGCTATGTATGTCGGTGCTGTTATAAACTTGCATATCTTGAAAGAGAACATAAGATGGGCTGTTACAAACATCTGCAGTTTGTGAGAAGCAGTATAGAACACCATACACAAAATTCAATATTTTATATCCAAGAAAAGTCAGTACACAAAAGATATACTATTCATATAATTTTTATTCATTTTCCAATAATAAATTGCACTTTTTTCATCATAAATTTTAAAATATACATTAATTAAGCAATGATTTATAATAAGAGATAGATTATCAAATTTGTAGGGACCCCAGGTAATCCAGAAGTTGATAACCACATATGTACAAAAAGTGCTTACAACTATGCATCTTTTACCATTCATATTAAAAAACTTGACAAATTACAAACAATAAGACAACTGAATTTTTTGAACTTACCTCACAACAATAGAATTAGGAAGATGGGCTAAACGGTCTACTTCTTCTATAGAAACTTGATCAATTTTATTATACACATACAAACATGGAAGGTAGACTCGATTTCTATTGATCACATCTATTAGCTCATCTGCAGTGCAGTCTTCTCGAAACAGCACTTCAGCATTAAATATTTCTGATAATAGTTAAATTTAAAACAACATGTAGTCAAGAAATTTAAAAATATTCTACACGATTAATCTGTATAATAAATAATAAAGGAGAGTTCATACATATGTAAATGCTGCAACAAAGAATTTTTAAAACTAATAAAATTTGGTAAACAATTCTAAAATGCATTTTTCTTGAGTTTAAAACAATATTTGCAAAATTTAAATTACTTTATTTAATGTCAGTTTTGTGGATTCTAAGACTCTAAACTTATCAGAACAATCATTTTACCACTGAATACTCACTACTATTGGTGGTATATGCAAGATCTATAAATCTGAACATAAACTATCAATTTTGTGCAGCTAATCAATTTTTTTTCTGAAAATCGAAGAATCCTGTTTCATTCTGCATAGTACAATATATTAACTTTTTTTCTTTAAAAAAAAGATAAAGTACAACACACAATATAACGAGGTTCCAGAATATACAAAATCAACATTAGTTAAAATATTAATTATTATCTATTTCAATAATTCAATATCTATCAATTCATACATTTCTTATAAACAGAATTATTTAACATAATTTTTTTTTAATTCTACATCAATTTTGAACGTTATAATATTACCTTACTCTAAATTTATCAGTATTTTATGAAATAACAATAATTTAATAAATAAACCACTCAAACAAAGGATACTATATTCATGCAAAACCATTTGGACAAGTTTTTCATCACATCTTGTTAAGTTACACATAGCATTGAAAGATATTCCGCCAGCTTTCTTAACCTAATATATAATATTGAAAATTATAATAAATTTATTTTCCTTTTGATAACATAAGTGCATTGAAAAATTGAAATAATTAAAAAAAATTATTTAAAATGATAACTTTTGATTAAACATATTTGAAAAATCATTGATTAGTCTGCGAATTTCTGTCCATTCATTTAAAAATAATCATTCAACACATATTTTAATAACTACAGTTCTTATCTACTTATAAATTTAATAAATAGAAAAATTCTTAAAGAAATCATTTCTTTTAGAGCAACTCTTTTTACTTTTTTTCTCTTTCCTTCTTGTGTTAGATTTCCTATAAATATGAATTTGCACAGCATTAATTTAAAATCGAAACAGCTAATTTTAATGTAAATCATTGCCAAAATATTAATATTACTTTCAAATAGGGATGGAGAGGAACACCAAATAAAAAAGGTATCAGGTGATAAGGAGGCAGTGCATTTACAGTTTTGTAATTTTATTTCACTGAAAACATTGCAGGAGGAAATTTGGCCCAAAAGAGTTAATCAAATGACGAGTTATGTGTGGTGATGAAATCTAGTTGAACCTGTCACAAACACTTCCTATTTATAAGAAAATATTTAACAACATTTGCAATATCACTTTTAACCAACTGAAGAAACAATTAGCAATCAGATCTGCGAGGCCAAAAGCTGAACTTTTCTACTGATTAGTCCATGATTGAATATCACTGAATTTATTTTTATTTATTTATTTTACAGCTTGTATAATCCAGAAATAGTTTTCTAGTTCATGATGGAATTTAAAAGTTCATTAAAAAGTAAATTTTCCAATTTACAGCAAAATTAAAAATTATTCTTTAAGGATGTTTGAAACAAAAAATTTTTTTTTTCTTTCTTTTCTTTCGCAATTATTACACTATTTGTAGAAGTATAAAATGGAGAATCTACATATTTCATGAAACATATACAGTTTAATTTCGAAAAAATATAAAAAGAAATTTAGAAAAATAAAAATAATTTAATTAAATTTTTTTAAATAATTATCATAACAATAAAAGTACATCTTAATCAGTTATAATTGAAAGATTAAAAACTAAAAACACAGATAAACTTGAGAATACAATTGTACTTAAAAACAAATAATTACCTTAAAATATATATTAGGCTTTTCTTTGTTCAAACGAATACCAACGGTTTCCAATTCTTTTTCAAGTAATTCTCTGATAAAAAAGAATAGATAACCACATTTATAGATTTTAATATCTAATAAATTTATATCATAATAAATATTTGCATATATTATTAACTTTCACAACATTTTGATATATCTTGATATTTTCCATAGTTCAATAAAATCTAGAGTTAAACTGACTAATCTGATTTAACTGACAGGATTTAAAAGCTTTTTTCTAATTTTTTTTTTTCTTTCTACAAATTAAAAATAATGTATTTCAAATTCTTTTTCAGTAAGTTAGTATTAAAAGAAAAGAAAACGAAACTTCTATCTGGTTTATTTTTTATTGTTAATGAATAAATAATAAAAGATATTCAAAATATTCATTTTTTTATTAAAAGTAAAGTATTCAAAATATTAAGAAAAGAGAAAATATTTTTGGAGTAATCAATATTTTTATGTAATTGAAATAATTAAAGGTGGCCTATATTATAAATTTCTACAATTATCTTTACATGAAATTAATATTTTAATGTCAAATGCTATTGTTACTTTAAATACATATAATAATACTCTAATCAATTTTAAATGAAACTTTACTAAACTCATTTGACATTAATGCAATTAAGCATTAATTTCAAATGAATTTTTCCCACTGACCCCAGGAAAAACTTGGGGGCAATGGTAAAAAACTCTTGACAGGCAATCAAAGTAAGTGCCAGAAATTGTTACAGTCACTAGTAAGTCAACTAACTTGATATATATACGACTAGATCAAATCAAATTTGTTGACTGGCAAGCTACTTTAATTTGCAAAGGCTGCTTTGCGAATCAGTCACGGTAAAAATAGATAAGACCATAAATAAGCACAGAAAATTTAATTAATGAATACATTGGCACACATCTTAATTGTAATATTTTTATATTTCTAATTGTACAAAGTAAGCTTAAGTTGTTAAATAGATATATGATTTATGTGAAGAAAAAAAATTAATAAAGAAAAGATTTTTAAATAATCACTTTTGAATTTCTCCCTTTGTTGCATCTAACATCATCAACACTAAATCAGCGGTTCTTGCAACAGCAATAACTTGTCGACCCCTACCCTTGCCTAAAAGAATTCCAAACTTGTCAAGATATATAAAAAGCCTTAAAAATAACTTTTTCATATTTCAAATTAAAATTTTATTTTAATAAAAATACCAAGCGGAGCAGGTACATATGTTCTCTTTTGTGACACAAGTCAGATTTATTTAAGCAGCACCAAATAATTCCTAAATCAAACAATTATGTAAATAATTGCTTAATTAATTGGTAATTTTTATATTCATTGATGTTTTAAATTGTTTAATATACTTGAATTGTGCTGTTTCATATCTTAATAATATACTTCTACAGCTGAGTGCTAAAATATCATTATACTATTTGCCATTGAATTTGAATATTCTATTAAATAATTGCTTTTAGAAAAAATTGCCATAATTGCATTAAAAATTTTATATATTTTTTATAACTTTTTTCGATACTTTTTATAACAAATAATTTTAAGTCACATTAATATATATTTTGTATTTATTTAAATTTGAATAAATAACAATAAATTCATTTAATTCAAATGTACACACACACACAAAAAAAACATAATGGGCATTTGGTACACGAGGGCAAAGTTTACTATTATTAGTGAACTTTAAGGCTCGTGCCCACCAAGGCGATAAGATGCAAGTGAAAAAATTTGACCAATCACTAGCCTCATCGCGTTCGCCTGAAACCGGTTTGCAATGCACTGCTCCGAGTTGGCCAACTTTTAACTCAAAGCGGAACTTCACTGGGCGTAATGCTATTTCTGATGTTTCGCTGTGAAGGGGTTGAAAAAATTTTCTCGCCTGCCTCTTGCATCTTCGCGTTTCTCACCTCGGTGGGAACGAGCCTTTACATCATTAGCATTAAAACTCATTTCATTTTGCAAACTTACCATAAGATACAAATATCAAAACAAATTCTAAGTTAACTAAATTAAGAATACCCAACAAATGACCATTACATAGCTGCCGACATTGAAGAATGAAAATTTGTGAAACTTTGGATAAATAGATTTCACATCGAAAAAAAATGTTAGCATTTTGGTAAAGGCAATTTTAAGTTAAACAGGGATTTTACCAAATAAGCAAATCTATACTAAAAAATACACAAATTATAAGGAATAAAACAAAAAGCAAAAAATTGATTTGGGATTTACCAATTCAAATGCTAGCATTTTTCTAAATGAAGACAATTTCTCAAATAAAATTCTTGATAAAGAATTAAAATACAATCAATATGTTTACCATAACAGTTATGCTTTGATATGGAACACAAAATGCATAAAAATAAAGATGAAAAAAGAGAGATAATGTAGTTTATTTTTATTTAATAAAAAAATCACTACATTTTAATAATTTGAAAAAACGAATACAAAATAAAAGATGCCGTGCGAATCCTTTTTAAAACTATGTCATATTTTATAGTTTACCTTAATTTATCATTCTTCTATCACATAATTATAAAATTGGGTGATAGTCATTTTAAAGTTAAACTAGAAATTAAAATTACCTTGCTTATTCTTACAACTTGTTTCTTTAATCTGATCATTGAATTAATGTTAAGATAAATATTCTTTTCACATTTGCGTTGAAAGCTGGAATTTTAAAACTTTTCATTTGGTTTCGAGATGGGAAAATAATCAATTTTTTTCTTTCTGCCTCACACAAACCACAACTCAATTCCGAAATTTTCTTTCTCCATCTTTGGAAAACTGCCATGCACAATTTCAAGAATGTAATACTAAACTTTGCGATAAGGTATTTTCGCACTTATAGATCACTTATTTTTTCACATGTGATGGATTACTTTACTGCTACATTGATAGGGATTTTCTTCAAGGTTCACATTATTTCTTGTAAAAAAATAACTTTTGTTAAGGGAATTTACCGATTTTTGATAAAATTTAGATTTTTATGCAATTAGGGAGAAGGGGGCTGGAATTCGGGAATCTCCTAAATAAATTGGGAGAGTTAATATTACGCCATTAATAAATTATTTTTAGTGCTTTATATTAGGTGAGAAAATAATGCTTTGCATGCCATCATCATCACTGGCACAACAGCCCACTGTGAGTCAAGGCCGTCTACTTACTGGTAGATTTCGAGACAAGATGGTTTTTTTTCCTTTTTACAGGGTAGGGTTGTCAGCTCTATGCCCAACACTTAACAGTCATATGAGATCGAGACCTACGGTTTAAAGTGGATCCTGAACCCTACAAACATCCATGGCACTGCCAGAACTCGAACCCGAAACCTGTGATACCGAGTGCCAGAGCGCTAGCCACTCGGCCATTGCAGTAAGATGTAATTTAAGATTTGCAGTAAGATGTAATGCAGATTATTTACAATATAAATATAACTATTTTGAGAAGCCTTTAAAAAAAATGAAATTTTCAATATCTTTCTCAGATAAAAATAAATATATGAAATAAAATATATTGTATAAAAATGTTTACAAATTTAGATACATATAAATTAACAAGAAAAAATGAATTTATATTACCTGCAGCGGCTCCTTCAATGATACCAGGAAGATCAAGGAGCTGTATGTTTGCTCCTTTGTACTAAAAGTAAAATGGAGGAAGAAAATCAGAAAAGAAAAATTTCAGAAATGTTACTTAATAGTATTTTATCAATTATAAAAACATAGGTACATAAGCTGACATATTGCATTTTTTAATTTCCTCAGTATAATATTATATACTTTGCCTTTCACTCAGCAATGTTCTAATCGTCAAAAAATAAGTTGAGAATGCCTTTTAAAATATATTTACCCATATTATTTTGCAAAAAACATCTTTTAGAACTATTGGTTTGATTTCTTTTGATAAAGAAATTATGCTGCAGTAACAAATATTGTAATTAATCACTTTTAACATGATATAATTTTAAAATTTATATAAACTAAAAAATATATATATTTCATTTTTATAATTATGAATAAATGAAATAGTATAAATATTATGTACTTAGTAAGAAATTTCTTTGTAATATGTGGCTTGGCAAATTAAATCAATAAGGATCGAGCCACAGTTCTTTTAGGAAAAAAATATAATGAGTTGTTTCTGCCTTTTATTAACTCACATTGGAACACTAAATACACTTTGTAGCATGATTATATATTGTTGATAGATATCTTTCTGATTAACATAACATCCTACAGAAGATCATATTTCTATAAAAATCAATGTTTAGTACTTTGCCCAGCACTATTTAGCTGTTAACAAATTAGTGAGTCTCATGAGCTGAATAACCTTCAATATTGAATATATATATATATATATATATATTATTACATGTTAACTAAAATATCTTTCTCCTCAATTTTTTGAGAATTTTAATTGAGTTTATTTTCAATATGATTAACAGCATAATTTATTAGAAAAACCTGAGTTTTGGCAGTTTGAAAAAAATGATTGTTAAAGCATTTTCCTAAACAAAAAAAAACACACCAATTAATATATATATATATATATATATATTATTATAATTATATATAATATATGAACTCATAAAAATGATTGCCATTTTGATGAATAACACAAAACTGAATTATACTTGATTAAAAGTATATCAAATGTACTTTGTTTTCCAAAATATGCATATATATTTATTATATTTATACTTACAGTAAATATTACAATAAATACTAGCCATATATATATATATTTCTTGGCAACAACAAAAAGAATTCAGACTTAAAAATATGTTTACAATTACTAACAAAATTTATATTTGAAATAGTGTTCGCTTTTAGTTTAAAAATTCACTACTAAACTGCTCTTTTAACTAAACTGAAAATTAAAATTGTCCAATTATACTTTTGAAATATTATGCAATAAACATATATTAATTTTTCCTTCAATATGCTTTTATCAAACAACTTTTCAGAAATTATTCATAACTTTTTAGTAAGAGAGATTACTTTTATGTATCAAACATTACATCTTACAACAGAAGAGAATATCCTACACAAAATTGACCCATATTTGTGAACACATGATGAAAATCGCATTCATGTATTCAACATCAGACACAATATTGAAGTCAGTTGAATTTAAAATTTTTAAAGAAGGCAAAGAACAAACCTGATGTTGTTTCTCTTGAAAATCTCTGTTCTAGTGGTTATCTAATTCATGATTAACAATTGATTGAATCAATGAACAATGATTTTTTTAAGAGGAAAGCAAATCTATTTAACAATAAATTTTTTATAACATAATATAATTATTTATCTAAGGAAAGGTTTTTCTTTAATTTTTTATTGAAGATTTCTTATGCTGAAAGCAATGCTGAAGCAAGATCACTAATTGTTGCAATACTTTTGGAAAAGTATATAGTAATTATTTTGCCATATACTACACCCAAAACTATAACGTAGAATAACTAATTGCCTTATACATAGATTCTGTATAAAGATCAAATATATCAATTGTCTTATATAAGTTTTTCTATAAAAACAAAAAGTTTTCTTACTGAAATTACTCCAGGTATGCAAGTCAATGTAGTAAATTCATAAGCTGCTGACTCACTGTGAGTATCAGTCAATGTATTCAATAGCGTAGACTAAAAAAGAAAACATTTGCATAATTAATGTCAATTATGAGAAAATAGAACTTTCAAACAAAAATTTAAATAAGTTTTAAGCTAAATAAAATCTTATTAAATCTAAAAAATAACAATAATAAATATATATGATGATGCATATATATAATATCATCAATGAATATATATTTATATCATCATATGATATAATATATATATATGATCATACTATATGATAATATAAATATATATATATAATGAAATAAAAGAGCAAAATTATGCAAAATTCATATGTTAAAAATTGATTTATTTACCTTACAGAATCTTATTTTTTAATATGTTGAAAGTTGCAATACTACTAATTACTTTTAATCAACTTTATTATCTTACACATAGCAAAGAAATGAATCAAAACAACTGAGCTAAAGTTGATATTGACGAAGTCTGATAAATATATAAATTTTACTGCAACATGAACCATGTCAATATAATCTACATCTTAATTCCATTATTCACCCCATCATGTTTAATCATATTTATATATCTATGAAATGCATACACAAATTGTCACATTCTCTGTCTGTCCTCTTTTCTATATTACAAACTTATTTTCATCATTTTATAGGTTTAAACTCTTAACATATATATAATTTAAATGCTTTAAGGAACAGGAAAAAAAGTACAATAAATAGTTCACTATGATTAGATTATATATGAGCATTTGACTAGCTGTGGGCAAATAGTTTAATACACTCTAAGCAGTAACTTAGGTGAAATCAAATGCATAATAAAGTATAAACTGAAACTTTTTAATGCTTGTAATTTGCACTGTATTACAATCTGAACTCCTTTTCTGATTACTTGTTTAAGTGACTAATTCAAATGATGAGTTTGCATTTGGTATTGTATGTTAAATTATTATATCTTTCAGTTTTCAGAAGTTTTAATTTACCTTCAGAAGTTTGAAGAAATTTTTTCATTATACTTCATCATTATATACCATGAATTATATATGCATTTTAAACATATGTATTGTGTCCTGATTCACAGCAAATTGAAAAATAATATGCTGGTGTATATAGTTTTAATCAAATTTGCAAACTAATAAACTTTGTAAAATTTACCAGTAGATTGTAATATTGCCTCAATCCCCTTTTTTGCTCTTTTCAATGATATTTAGCACTGATATGTGGTTATCATACCCTAAGTCTATTTGACACTTATGAAAGAAATGTTTATGAAAAAAGAATGAGAACTTTTTTGACAAATGCTTTAATAAAATTCTGATCAAACTCTTAATATTTATACCATCTTCAGTCTCACAACATCTTAATATTTTAAAAATTGAGAAAATTAAATTAATAAAAATTTTTCGCTTCTATATGTACATCATAATGCTTCATTTTTTTAAAAAAAGTTTATAAGTATTTCTAAAAAAATACAGATTTCGCAGAAAAGAGGATTTATTAATACTAAAAATTATAAATTATATTTCATAACTGAAAATTTATATGAGGAATTGTTAATAAAATAATCATTTTTAAAAAATAAATATTAATGTATAAAGTTTCATTTAATCTAAATACAGAATCTCATTTGAAATATATCTTGATACCTCGGTTAAAATTAAATAACTGGACTACTCATTTATACAAAATATCAGAATAAATAAAATACACTTATTACCTTACCAACAGAAGGAAAACCAATAAGAGCTACTCGAGCATCACCTGATTTCATAACATCGAAACCTTCACCCTAGCGAGGCAATTAAAGAATATTACTAAACATGAACATGTTTCTATATATTTCTTATTTCAACTAATCATAGTCATATCAAACGAACAAACAAAAAGTTATAATTTAATTTTTTTTCCAATTTGTAAAACAGTACAGTTATAAAATGACCAAACATTACTCTTAATAGATATTCAGTCATTTTTTGTTAGTTATAGTCTTGTTAATAAAAATTGATTTTAATAATTTAAGTTTAAAAATGTTTTAATCTAATAATTTATAGTTGTATATCAAATAGAGTTATAATATTTCACTCAGCAATAATTAGCAGAATGTATACAGATTTATGAACTGTGTCAAAAAAATCTTTTTTTAAAATTTTTTTTAATATAATAATAAAAAAAAATAAAATAAGATACAATGTTACAAAAAGACTGAAGTATAAATTTTAAAGGAGGAAAGTCGTATGAAAACTATACTACAATTACAACAAATAAAAGATGCCCATAAGAAAAAGCTGATAAAGTTATGTACATCAATTGATATGGTACTAAACATTTGACATAAAATGCTTTGTGTGATAGTGACATTCTTTTAGCACAAAGCATTTGGTACACATCAGCTGCTGAATAAAAACATGCTAGAACTTAGTGAGAGAGTGTAAGATAGTATACTTCTTTAATCTTCATTTATTATGCAGGTGAAAGCAATACACTATACGAGAGTTAATGCTAATGTCATATTATTTGATATATTGAATGCATCAGTGTTGTATTTTATCCATCATAATTTTGTGTGAGCTTATAGTTTGGAACTCTTTATTTTGATAAAAATATTGGATCATCCGATGGACAACAGTGAATTAATTCTATTTCTTAGGAAAAAGGTTTGCTGCTAAAATTACTATTTTGCAAAAATGGAAGTGAAAATGTAATTCGTTAAAAGAATGCTTGGAAATTAAATATATATTCATATTAGCTTCCTGGTTTTCTCCCTACTCAGAATCACTGTATGTGTACAATATAAGTTAATAAAAACACTTTTATCAAGTATTTAACATGAAAAAAAAAAAAAAAAATTTTTAATTTAATTTTTAAAAAAATGGAATGAACAACCTAAAAAAACTATTAAAACAGTATATTACAGGAAACCCACAAATTATTACAAGATAACCACTCTTATTAAAATAAAGACAAATCAATTATTTCATTTGGACTATTTTTATTAAGATTTTTAAGAGGAATTTGCATGATTTATTATAAAAAAATTGTCTCCTTTTCTTAAAGAAACTCTTGAAAAATAGCAAAATGTCATGAAACATTGAACAGCAATTCTCTCTGAATGTGTTTTTTAAAGGCAACACCATATCACCAAATTTTTTTTTTCCCTCTATGTACACATATATAACGGATATTTTCTAATAATTAAACACACAAAATAAAAAATATGCATTCAAGGCATAGGCTAAAAGATATTTGATTAAGTAATTTAGGCTTAATACACTTAAGATATTTATAAATAATAATTTATTAGACATAATTTTCGATAATTAAATAAACAATAAGTAAAAAATACCTATCAATGCAGATGCTAAAGGATCGTGAAATTAATCTTAAGGAATGAATTTAATACACAAAAAATAATTTTAATAATAAAATATTAAAATCCTTATTTTTCTTAAATGATTTAAGGAATAACATGAGCACAAGTGAAGGCAAACACACACACACTAATCAAAGACATGTTTAAAAATGGGATAAATCATAAACTGGACAGCAAGTCATAAAAAAACCGGAAGTAAGGTTATCGTAAAATGAATAACGATCCAAATTGCTAAGTATGCTCAGCTACAACAGAACCGATCACGCTTGATGTAAATCCGCCGATAGCACACATGCTTGGAAAAAAAGGTTCCAATTAGCATTTCCCCCTGATTTTTAGATATTTTTATGAATTTCCCTAATTTTTCCAAATAGATAAAAATTTTTTACTTCCAGACTGCTTCTGACTTTTTTACTGTTACCACCCTGTTTAATTAAAAACATACCAGAGTAGCATCTTGTAAATTATTTTATATGGCATATATGTCATTTCTATGGTAATTAGTGTTTTATTTCAATGTTATTATCATTAAAAATATTCATATTAGCTTGTTATGAATAATGTACATGTGTGTTTATGTAAAATGAAACAGATTGTCTAGTATATGTGCTACTTTGGGGGTGGGGGGTGTAGGAAAACAAACATCTTCCTTATCAAGCAATTTTGAGATCTGTTATAATTTGAAAGTATCACTAATACAAATGTGTTATACATAAAATATTAAAAATGTACATGCTTAAAAATAAATAATACAATATACTTCTATTTCAATTTATCATTACAATATAGAAATGCAAAACAAAAATTTTAATTACCTTTTCCTTCTTTCCTGTAGGTTCTAAGAGTTGAGATCTGTACTTTGCAAGTTTTGCTTTTAATACACCAAGATGATATTCAGTAGCTATAAAAAGAACAAAAATTTATTAGAGATACAAAAATAAAAAGCCATCATCTCTATTACAGAAAAATGAAATCTAAATATTTATAGCATAAAAAATGCATTAATAATAATGAAACGAATCAAATGATACATAAATTTTACAGAACTTTATATAAATTTTAAATTTTACTCAAATTGAGTTACAACCTTAAACATATGTACCATCATCACTAGCGCAACAGCTCAGTGTGGGCCAAGGCCGTCTACCTACTGATAGATTTCGAGACGAGAGATGTTTTTCTTTTTACAGGGTAGGTTTGTCAGCTCTACGCCCAATGCTCAACAGTCATATGAGACCGGGACCTACGCCATAAAGTGAATTCTGAACTACTACAAACATCCATGGCACCGCCGGATTCGAACCCGAAACCTGTGGTACCTTGGCCATTCAGGCCTCAAACATATGTATAGCAGATATAATTTATCAGTCATCGTGACAGCATCTCTTATTTGCATAAGCATAAATCAGAAAACACTTAGTCAAGTATAGAAGAACAAATTACTCATCAAAACCTCTTCTCTTATATAAATTGCTGAGAACAGAAATCAATTTCAAGAATCCCTAATTAATCAGCGAGTAATTAATAATTTTGAAATTAATAATCATTACAGTTTGTATTGATCAAATAAAATTTCCCCAAAAACCTTTCTGAAAATTTTTTATTTATTGTAAAGTTAATTATTTTTCATTTGTTAAAAATAATAAGCCCTTTACATATTCTACAGTAAACCACTGGTTTAGTTATTTAGAGTTGAAAATTTGGATGTGGCTTGGAGGAAGAGGATACAAGTTTGGTGATTGGGTGACTCACAGCAAAATGATAGTATAAGATTTGGAAGAAATAACCATATGGTCCACTCAATGAAGCATTTTATTACTGCCTTCAAAAATCATATGAATTTTTTAAGTATATTTATTTCAAAGATGGAGATGGAAACAATTTTGGATAGGATAGTTGGATTTTTGAAAAGTGAAGTTAGGAAATTTTTAGAGCAATAACAATAAATTCTTCACAATGGAATCCATTCGTTTCCCATTCAACTTTTTTTCCTGTTATGGATTAATGCATCAGAGCTAATTTAGTACAACTCAAGTAAGGCTGAATCTGCTAGGAGTCCATTGTATCAGTCAAATTATGACAAGGTAACAAAATATATTTACAAAATAATATAACATCATAATTTTCGAATTAATCTAATAAGATCCAATAAAATTATTAAAAAAAAAGATACCATTAAATTTTAAAATATAACTTTATATTTAACTGAAATACTTAATAAATTTGTTAAATAAATTTCAATTGCAACACAAAATATTTAATTCAGTATACTTACTAAAAATAATACAAATTTCTATTTTCAATCGTATTACTGATAATATAATACAATAATTTTTTTGAGACTTATCAAAGGTAAACAATTGAATGTGCATTATTTTAATATAATTTACTAAATTTCTAATTAAAAAATGGTTTTAAATTTAAATATCATTCTTATTAAAAATTTAGTTTTGGTAACTTTTAAGTAAATAATAGAATGATAAATATGGATAATAGATAATATGGAGATATATGGAATCCAAAAATGAATATTTTTGACTTACTATTTTTTGTCTACTTAAATTATTTATGAAACAATAACAAGAGTATTTGTTGTTTATTTCCTTGAATAAAAATTTGTCTTATTTTCATAACATTATGAATATTCACTTGCACATCTGCAGTTACCCAGATTCCCTTCACAATATGTATAATTGTTTTGAACATATGGACTTCTTACTAACTTATACTAGTTATTGTTCCCCATAAAAATGAAAAAATATATCTGCCAACTTTTTCTTTTACAAAAAGGATCACAGATGGAATAAATCAGAAATTTCTAAATACAGTAATAAATATAGATAAAAAACAGATCCTAAATATCCATAGATTCATTTCCTATTTTCTTCCTTATGTAATCAATTATTTTCATTTATTAGTAAGACATATAACTATCCACTTGAAATTAAATTAATAATATTTTATAGATTCTTTAAAATATCCCCAAAATTTCTAATGTTTTCCTTTTTTTTTATTATATTGAAATAACATATAAGTTAGCATAATATTCAATACATTAACTGTGAATAGAAGCAAAAACAACTTGTTTTAAAAAATAGCCTATGCAAAACAAATAAATTTATTGAAATTTTATTAAATTTCAAACAAAATAAATTGTAAATTAAGAATTAAGATATAAAACCTGTCCAATATTTGAAATATATGTTGAAGAATATCAATAGAATAATTAAACTATAAACAGGGAATTTATAGTGTTCAGCATTTAATTCTAATAATCCTCTTTTTAATACTTTCAGCAGTATTAATATGGTTGTTTACATGAAAACTTCGTTACAAAAAGTAATAGGAAAATCTTTTACTGAATGATATTAATGTCAGATGTATTAAAAAATTATTATATATTTTTTATTTATACTTTAGCATTAGACTTCAAGTTTCAAACAGAAATAAGTTCACTTATACACATAAAAAAATATATTAATTAATACTAATTAACATATATACATATGTGCGTGGATGTTATTATATTGGATATATATGCGTGTTCGTTACAATTCTAGATTGTTAACATTTTAAACAAGGAGCTCTTTCCATTCAACGAAATTAAAAACTAACTTATATTTCAATAATAAAAATTACTATAGATTTGTACCTTTATTTTTTTGTGTCCTAGAAATTTCTTTTTCGATTTCGCTGATTCTTTCTAATATCCCCATGTTTGTTTATTATTATAACAATTTAAACACTATCGTATTTAGAACAAAAGAAATCTGAAGTAAAAAACAGTGCTCATTCACAAAATAACATGCGGCATTATCTTGAAACTAAACGCAGACCTCCTGGAAAACGTGTACTTGCGAGAGAAAATAATGAATTGATAGAGACAGACGTTAGATGTTCAACTTCCTCGTCAATTCATACGGGAATTCGAATTCTTAGGGACAAGTTTATTCATAATAGGGGAGATGGGTATTTTTTAGAGGAAATGTAATAAGTTTTGAAAGTGGAGTGAAAAAGCTGCATTTTATTCACGCCTTTTCTTTCTTTCACGATAGAGACAATTACCTATTTTTTTACAAATTTTGATTCAGGATTGCAAAACCATATTGTCATTTTGTGCTGATAGCAATATCGTATTTTATCGTATTTTAATTTCTGTAGCAGAGGTAAAGAATCAGAGTTGGGAGCAACGAGTCAGGAGTCGAACCTTCTATTAATTTATTTTTTTATTAAAAGAAGATTTTATGTATTGGAAATATAGCATCTTTGTACTTAAAATGTATAGTTTTCGTTTGTTCTTTTAAGCTGTTCTATAAACTGTTATCAAACTATTAAGTTATTCTGTAAACTGTTTTTGGAAGTTTAGTTTGATTTTATTTTATTTGGTACTGTTATTTTGGTTAATTATTTTGATAGGATATTTTTATTTATATTTTATAAGCAAATTTAGAGTGCGGAGATATCTTTTAAGTGCACTGCACTTGTAAGGTCGTAAAAAAATATTTTGTTATGAAAAAACTATTTTTATAAATATATGAAATCAATAAAGTCATTGAATTTATTTCAGAAATTCTTTTAAATCCATTAGTAAAGGTCAAGTGAATTTTATTGATTAATTACTTTTTGCTTTTTACCAAATTGTTTGGCACAGTTTGGCCAAAACTGGCCCTTGTGCCATAAAACTCCAACCAACCAACCAAACTTTCTTAGTAGGAGAATTATTGCGATGATTAGTCATTAGTATCCTCTTGGCCACAGCCGGGTCGCTGCAAAATCCTTGATTCACTGTCATATGCGGTAGCATTGGTACTGGAAAGGATTGTTTAGGAAGAAAAATCCATGATTGGTTACCGTTTAAAGTAAGGTCAAAGTTAATTGCGGTATTTTTGAAAGTAATTCCCCTTTTAATGTTATATCTGTAGGAATATTAGTAATATTTAAATTGATTTGAATAATTTAATTAGCAATGGAATTATTTTGTAATTAGAATAAACTTACTTAGCAATGGGACTAGTTTGTAATTAAAACAACTTACTTAGTTTATTTAAAAATGTCAGGAAATGCGACCCACAAGAAAAGGCTCAGGAATTGGGAAATGAGATAGTAGAAGTGGGAAATTAATAAAACTCAAGGATTTAATAATAATTGGCCGCAAAAGAATTGTTGGATATGATTGTAATAGAATATAAAGTTGGAAGAAAGAGAGGATTTTGAACTTGAAAAAATGAAAATTCAAACTCGTTATCCCTTTCCACCTGTGAAGAAACAGTTCCGTGGAGTAATTCCTTCAGTCCTTCGAAATTCTAGCTAAGAGGTAGAAATTAAATAAAACCTATTGGGTTACTCAGTTGTTGTCTCTCTTTCTGTTGTACCAGCATTCAGTAATACAAAAACCAAAACTAACTTCAAAT